>VZRU01004506.1:58353-86901 GCA_013398155.1 Pedionomus torquatus | reverse complement strand
ACGGGAGTCCTTGTGGGGGGCGGTGACTCTGTGAGGTGACAGCCTGTGCTTGAGGGGTATGGGAATCTCTTTAAGGGGCAGTGACTCGCTGGGGTCTCTCTGTGGGGGTCTGCATACTGGTTTGGGATCTAGAGGGCAGTGGCTCTGTGGGGCAGGAGGGGAATCTGCAGGTGGGGTTTAGGGGCACGGGGGTCTCTGTGAGGGGCGGTGAGCCCGTGGAGCCTCAGGCAGCATTTTAGGGGCGCGAGCATCTGTGGAGCAGCAGAGTTTGTAAAGGGCAGTCACTGGGGGAGCTGTATACAAAATTCCAAGGAGGTGTAACGCTTGCGGGGGCCGTCATCCCATGGAGACAGGCAGCGAACGCAGGAGGAGCCGTGGTTTTAGCTGGGGTAGCAGGTGCTAAAGGGTGGCAGCACCAGGGCAAGGCAATACAGGGGTTGGTTGGTAGTGGCTGTTGGCGAACCTGGCTTGCTGCCCTCTCCCCCCACTGGCTTTTAGCTGCTAAGTTGAGAAAAGTCTTTCACCTGTATTTGAGCAGCTGTGGTACGAGTTGTTTTCTTCTTTTGTTGCCCCTTTAGCACAGACATGTCGAAGCAAGCACAGCTTATGGAGGTGCTGAAGAAGGAAGTGAGATCGCTGCTAATGGCTTCAAAAGAGGGCTTAACCCCAGCACAGCTGGAGCAGGAGTACCTGGCCACCGTCGGCAGACCTCTTCCTCTATGTGACCTGGGCTTCCAGTCCACCTTGGAGCTGGTGGCAGATATGCCTGATGTTGTCAGAGTCTGTTCTTATGAGAATGGAACTTTAATCCTCAAAGGTGAGGGCTTTTTTTTCCTGTATGGGTGAAGGAGTTGTCTGCAACCACATACTGGTATGAAGCCATGCTCTAAAACAGGGATGTGCAAGATGAATTATTGGAGCTGTAGGTCACATATCTGTTATTCTTTTTCTCCTATAGCTCTGTTTATTTTCTTGTCTTTAATGTTTCTTCCTGTATTTTGATCTGCCTTTCGGTGCTTTTCTGCTTTTTCCTCCTGAAAAATCACAGAGGCTTCTAGTTATTTTTGTACATCTTGCATTCTGTGCTTAAGTTTAGAAACTCCAGTAACATTTCTTATGGGTACATAAGGGTTGGGGGAAAATGAGAGAAAGGAAAGTCTTCTTTCTTTTCTTTGGCGCTTTGCCTGTGTAGAGCTTTTCACAGTCTGCTGTTTTAGTAGCGTAGTAGTTTACATTTTGTTGTAGCCATTGCAGATGAGACCACCAAGGACATTGCTAAACTGGTTGCCAGACAGAAGAGAAGTACTAAGGCACAGAGTAGTGCTCCTGGAAATGCAGATGCAGCTTCTTCCTCTAAGAATCCAAAGAATTTCCCTTGGAGGGGCAGGGCTCCTGTCCTGCCAGCAAAGGTGAAGGCTGAGCTGCAGGATTTGCTGAGTTCCTCACCGCTTCTGCTCTTGGACTTTGAAAAGGCCTTCTCCAAACGTTTTGGCCGGGCATTCCAGTACACACAATATGGATTTTTTTCCATATTCGAAGTCCTCAAGAGTGTATCTGATATCATTGTGGTTGAGCAGACAAGAGCAGGTTCCTTGCTGAGCCTGAAGAAGTACCTGACAACTGTGAAAGAGAAAGAGGAGGTGCAGGAAGAAGTGCCTCAGGAGGAGGTCCTGCAAGGTGAGGTGCAGGACGAGGTGCCACAAGGTAACGTGGTGTGTTATTTATCTGAAAGCACGTAGCTCTCTGGCCAAACAGCTGTGTTTCAAGTGGATGTTGGTACATTCTAGGGCTCTAGAGCATGTCTCCTATGAAGAAAGGCTGAGGGACTTGGGTCTTTTTAGTCTGGAGAAGGCTGAGGGAGAATCTCATTAATGCCTAAAGGGTATTAAAATGAGATCTTAAAGGGTGGGTGTCAAGAGGACGGAGCCAGTCCTTCTTCAGTGGTGGTCAGTGAGAGGACAGGAGGTAATGAGCACAACCTTGAACGTAAGAAATGCATCAGATGTGGGGAGGAACTTCTTCACTTAAAGTGCCCCTTAAAGGGCAGCAGAGCACTGGAATAGGCTGCCCAGAGAGGTGTTGGAGTCCATGTCTCTGATGTTCCAAACCCGTCTGGACACATTCCTGTGCAACATACTCTAGATTGACCTGGTTTGGCAAGGGAGTTGGACTAGATGATCTCCAGAGGTCCCTTCCAACCTCATATTATTCTGTGATTTTCAGTTACTGTAGTGGTCCCAGTTCCCCTAGGTTTTAGCACAGAAGGGCTGTGTGGTGCTGCAGAAGCAGCTGTCACAAGGGAGCTGTTTTGGTAGCAAAGAGCTTAACTGGAAGTTTTCTGCAGGTTTCCACTGTATTTTAGTGTTAAGTCAAAGAAGGGATGTTTAGCCCTTTTAGAGGATGGACTTCATGAATGTCTATTTAGGGCTGGAATTTCTAGTTGTTCCAGGCAATAGATAAGAAAACTAGAAGGATCCGAATGTCTGCTCCACAGTCTGGTAGAGATTTTCCAATGAGCTTTTTGAGACTGAAGGTTTAGCACTAGTCTGAAATGCACAGATACAGCATTCCAGAAAAGAAAACAGAAGAGACTGCACATCTCTTCAGCATTTCCATAACAGCTATGAGAGAAGGCACAAAATCACATACAGTTCCTGCCAAATTCCTGACTTCTCTGGGAAAAATTAGATTTAGCATCATTCTAGCAACTGATTTAACTCTTAGCATGCTTTCAAGAGCAAGTGGTTTTTGTTATGTTTTGGTTTTATTTATTAATACAGGATGGCTCTCAAGTGACTGTAGTGGCTGTGAATGCTACAAGAGATAAGGGAAACAGGAGCAGTACTTCTCAGACTTTCATTTTCAGATGTCTTCTCTTTCTGTTTAATATGTAACACGGCATCAGTCTCACAAAGAATAACAGCCAAATTGTTGTCTTTGCAGCAGCACCTGCAGTTGAGATGCCTCCTTTGGAACCTACCTGTGAGACAGACAGCTTTCACCTGATAGCACAGAAGAAGTTGGAGCCAGTGGAAACACAAGCAGTAGATTTGGGTGATGGACTCAAACAAGTAAGTGGCTGGATGAGCGATCTGTAGCTTTATCATGTCCTAATCTGGGGGATGATGCTCTTCTTATTGCTTTTGTTTCTGGTGAGTTTTTATTGTTGATATACAGCTGCTACAAAAAATGCTTGTACTTGTTTAGATGAGTCTGGAGGTTACCAGACTCATACTGGCCATAGCTTTATACTGTCCAGACTAGGTCTTTTTCTTGTCTCTTTCTGGTCTTGAGTTGTATGTTACAGATCACATGAGGTCTGTTAAGAGTCTTTTTGCTCCCTGATAGTGTTGATACCGTTTGGTGGACTTACTTGTAATTGGACTTTAAGACTAGCTGTGTGGGATTCCCCCTGCTGCAGTAGGAAGGGTTTAAGTGTCAAGTAGCTATGTGACAGAGCTGGGGAGTGGTCCTTGGACACCGAGATTCCTGCAGTCTCAACTCTGCTATTTGGTTGGGACTTCAAAAAATTAGACATTTCCTTTGTTTGGGGTTTTACTTTGTGTAGCAGTGGGTTTTTAGGAGATGAAACACTACAGAAGCTCTGAACTGCCATACCTCATTGGGACAGTTGGTTTGTGTCCCCTCTTTTTTTTTTTTTTGAGCATATTTAGGCTGCCTTTTTCTCAGGAAAATCATCCTACCAAGAGTTATTTCTTCTGCAAGCTCATCTTGTGCATGTGTGCAGCTGTACAGTGGGAATGCACAGGTTGGGAAAGGATCCCAGGAGTTCTTTCAGACTTTGTTGTTTTGTGTGCGAATGAGCTTGGAAGCCTGGGAAGTTGGATTTTGTGCGCCACTTTGTAAAATGCACCCTTTAGAGATATTTGGCAGGCTGTTCTGGTTCTTTACAGGAATTTTAGTTCAATGTGATGAACTTCTCAGGGAATTCCCCTAGATCAAACAAAGCCTGCTTGTGGGGAGAATGTGGTCCGAAACCCTGACCTCAAGTCAGATTTTTAGTTCCTATATATTGCAAAGGGATGATCCTAACAGGATAAGTCATGGAAGGTGTTTGTACAACTAGTATTCCTCATAAAATGCCAAGCTAGCTGTTTGGTTGGTTGTTTTTTTTTTTAAAAAATCCCTCATGGTGAGGGAAGCAGGTTGGAACATACTACTGTGGTTATGAACTGTAACCACAGCTGTGGTATGAACAGTTGCTCATCAGGATGCTGCAAAGTAGAAGGGAAAGATGTGACCTGATCTCCCCCCACCCCAGCTGAGGGGTATCCAAATATCCAGTCACCAGGACTAATATTGGAAGTGCTGTAAGGGACAAATGAGGGACAAGGGCTGATTCAATCTACTCATGCCTGAGAAGGGTAAAGTATATAGAGTGGGTGCCCTCGGCAGCTTTTTCTCACTGCCCTAAGCAGAAGAAAAGGTGTCATTCACACAACTCTTGGCAGTTGCCAGCCCAGCTTACATCGAGTTAGCCAGTCATACCTCTTGTAAGCCAAGTTTTACAGTGTGTTCTGTTCATCTGTCTTTTTATAATTTTGTTGCTTTTTTGTAAACCCGTTTTTAAGGACACATCTACATCTTTCATGGAAATGTCTCTTGTTCCTACCAATGCATGAGATAGATTTATAAAGATTGTGTGCACATAACAGTTTGATATTCTCAGAGCAAAATTGTCCCTTGGAAATGCCTTTATTCCCAGGCACTTTTAAGAAGCCCTGAAATATAAGGGTTTTTTAGAGGCGATGCCTCTGCTCAGAAGAGAATTCCCTCAGTTGCTCTCTAACTTAGAAATGTGAACTTACTGTTTGAATCAATGTTTTAGTCAAAAATTCTAGTTAAAAAAAAATAAAAATTGAAGGGCGTTAGCTCTTTCTCAGAAGGAGAGACTCATCTGCTTCTTTAAACAATGGTTAAAAGAGCCAGTATTGCAAAACCTCATTGTTTGCAATTCAGCCAGATATGCAATGGAGAGTGTGCTGGAAGATAGATGTCCCATACATTGACTGATGTATGGCACAGTGGTGACTTCTGGCATATTCATGATGAGTAAAATTGAAATAATTTTCATTTCTGATCATTGGAGGAGCGCTGCTCATTGGCAGAAAAGAAAGCTTTTGAGGCAGGGAGAACAGCTGATGTATGAGTAAGGTTTTCTATCCATGCTAGTTCAAGTGAAGGAGTGTTTTTAGCAGTTGAAGAATAAAGCAAAATTGTAAGCTGTACTAACAACTCACTCATGTACAGATTGTTCTTGTCTCGCTCTAGACACGAGTTTGTGGGTTTTGTTTGGTTTCATCCTTGTGAAATAGTTCTAGTGTGACAGTGATATACATTTGTGCCTTCTGTCACTATCTGAATCGTTTTCAGATAGAGTTTTGCTGGTTCAGTCATGTACTCTGTCATGGAACATAAAAATAACATTTTTTGGGTAAAATCCAACGCACAGGTAGGTTGTGTTTGTTTTGGGGTTTTTGGTGTGGGTTTTTGTCTTATTCTGCTTTTTTAGCAACAGCCATTCAAAACTTTGTTTAAATATGGGACGTGACTGTGGTTCCTTTCCTATATTTCTTGCAGGAATATGAGCAAGGCGTTTTTCTTGCAGCCCTCTTTGCACTGGAGGGAAGAAAGAAGGAAGGAAAAGAGAGTGTGAAAATAAATGTTTCACATCACAGGGAAAGTTTTAATCCAAGTTTGCAAAATTTGTTGAGATTCTCTGATGCTCAGTAATTCACAGGTCCCTGGGAAAACAGAACTATTTTTTACCTTAATGGAATGGCCAGTCGTGTGTTCAGTGCATGACAAGACATCTGAGTGCTGCTTTCCTTTCATCCCTTTGTAGCCTCAAGGTTTGGAGCAGTCTATACTAGCCAAGTTAATAATGTCTCCAGAAATCCCCCCGGATGCTGTTCAGGACAGAAGCCTTCACAGTTTACCACCACTGGAGAAGAGGTGCTTGGTGGGAGTCTTTGTGGAGTTTGTTGTCTCTCCAAGCCAGTTCTACATCCATATCTGCAACAGGGAAACGTCTGATAGACTGCAGGATATGATGTTTGAGATGAGGTGCGTACATGCTGTGCTAATTCCGTACTACTACCCGTTCTGTGTGTGTTTTGTACTGAGGAAAGTGGGTGCCCAGCTGTTAGCTATTGCCAGTGCTGGCTTGATGACTTGATACAGAGGTGCCAGTGCCGTATTGAAACGTACTCAATATAGAATCGTAGAATGGATAGAGTTAGAAGGGACCTCAAAGATTGTTGACTTCCAACCCCCCTGCCATGTGCAGGGAAACCTCCCACTAGACCAGGTTGCTCGAAGCCCCATCCAGCCTGGCCTTGAACACACTCCCAGGGATGGGGCATCCATAGCTTTAGAAGGTGTAAGCATGTTGACCCAGATCCAGAGTACAGTTTTGACATACTACTTAATAAAGACTATGAAACTATGAAAACATGCTTTACTTGTGCCCCTCAGACATCAACCTTTTATTCTGGCATACAATTAACAGCAGCTGTAGTACTGTCATGGTGGAATAGAATCCCACGGGGAATGTAACTGACCCCAACAAAGCCACTGACAGGGTTTTGCATTCAAATACAGAGATGACAAAGGCCTATTACCTGTTGCTTGTTAGTAAGTGTTGAAGATGGGCGTAAAAGCCTTAGCCGAGCACATTAAGATCAGCAGCACAGACAACAAAGAGATGCAAAGGGACCCCAAATTTCCTTTCCATAAACGTTAACCTTTTAAAGTTTAGGTCTGTCTAGGACATAGCCAAAACCCCACAAATTACTATTAACCATACTTTTTGCTTGCTAGTTAAAAGCAATGTGTAAGCAGTGCACGCTGGCAGCCCAGAAAGCAAACCGTATCCTGGGCTGCATCAAAAGAAGCGTGACCGGTAGGTCATGGGAGGTGATTCTGCCCCTCTACTCTGTGCTCGTGAGACCCCACCTGGAGTACTGTGTCCAGCTCTGGAGTCCTCAACAGAGAAAGGACATGGAACTGTTGGTACAGGTTCAGCGGAGGGCCACAAAGGTGATTAGAGGGATGGAGCACCTCTCCTATGAAGACCGGCTGAAGGAGCTGGGGCTGTTCAGTCTGGAAAAGAGAAGGCTCCAGGGAGAGCTTCTAGCAGCCTTCCAGTATCTGAAGGGAGCCTACAGGAAGAGCAGGAGAGGAACTCTTTGTCAGGGAGTGTAGTGATAGGACAAGGGGTAATGGTTTTAAATTGGAAGAGGGGAGATTTAGATTGAATATTAGGAAGGAATTCTTTCCTGTGAGGGTGGTGAGGCACTGGAACAGGTTGCCCAGAGAAGTTGTGGATGCCCCATCCCTGGAAGTGTTCAAGGCCAGGCTGGATGGGGCTTTGAGCAACCTGGTCTAATGGGAGGTGTTCCTGCCCATGGCAGGGGGGTTGGAACTTGACGATCTTCAAGGTCCCTTCCAACTCTAACCATTCTATTATAGATTCTGCAGACAGATACTGTGTATATGAGACAGTACTCCAAAACCTGGTTCACAAGAAGCACTGACATATCAAGGTAATGTTAAAAATTAATTACTAGAATGGCTGCATTTAGCGTCTGATTAATCCCCGTTAATTAGCTTTTTGTTGAATCCGAAGAATATCACTGAAGTGTTAAAAGTCTGGGTTTGCTTTTTTTATTGTCATTTTAGTTTAAGTATAGCAGAACAGAGATGTAAAGCATCTGTTAAAACTACTCCTGAAAATTCATGTCAAGAGGACTTTGAGAAGTGAGAATTCTTCTGAAGCCCTGTGTATTTCTCTTTGTTCATCTCCTGCATCCTACCAAGCACAGTTTTTCATTGTGATCTTTTGCAGGCACTGTTACTCTAATAAACTTGTTTCTGAACGTTATGTCATGCCTGAGTCTTCAATACGGCCTGGACAGCTTTGCTGTGTAACCGTCTCAAAATGGTGGTACCGCGCTATCATCCACCGTGTCATCAGTGACCAGGAAGTAGAGGTGTTCTACCCAGATTATGGAAACCTTGAAATTGTCCAAAAGTCTTGGCTGCGATTCCTCAAGTAAGTAAATTACATGTGGGTGACAGAATCACAGAATGGTTGAGGTTGGAAGAGACCTCTGGGGATCATCCCATCCAACCTCCCTGCTCAAGCCAGGGCCATTTAGAGCGGGCTGAACTTGACCATGTCAAGACAGTTTTTTTTAATGTCTCCTGGAAGACTCCACAACCTCTCTGGGCAACCTATTCCAATACTTGGTCACCCTGTTGGTAAAAATGCTGCTTTCCAACCGGTCAGCCCCCGACATATGCTGATGCATTATGGTGTTTCTCCGCAAGTGCGGGACTTCGTTGAACTTGATGAGGTTCCTGCCTGATCATTTTTGTATCTTGTCGAGATGGCAGCATTTGCAGAGGCATTCAGATGCCTCTGAATGGCAGCATGACCCTCTGATATATCAGCCACTCCTCCCAGTTTTATATTTTCAGCAGACTTGCTGAAGGTAGGCTCTCCCCCACCATCCAGATTGTTAATGAAGTTGTTGAACAGTATTGGACCTAGTATTGACCCCTGGGGTACACCACTAGTTCCTGGCCTCCAACAAGTCTTGTACTACCGAGCACCACTCTCTGGGCCTGGCCCTTTGGCCAGTTCTCAGTCTACCAGTTCTCAGATGTGTGCTCGTCTAGCCCACATCTCATTACCTTATCTGATGAGATGCAGTGTTGAAAGCTTGACGGAAGTCAAGGTAAACAATACGTACTGCTCTGCCCTCACCTACCAGACCAGTCATTTTATCTAGAAGGTTCTCGGGTTGGTCAGCCATGACTTGTTGAAGCCATGCTGACTACTCCCAGTCACCTTCAGAAAGACATTTCAGCATGCAGATTTCCAAGAGAGGATCTGGGGTTTTATTCCTTATGATGTCTTGCAGACACTTGCTTACATTCTGATGCTTGAGGTGATACTGTTTAAGACCAGTTTTGCAGATCGCTCTGGGCCCATTGTTCATGAGCCCTGTCCATCACCCTTACAGTGACTTTTGGCTAAATCCTTTCCTGTTCTTGCCTTCCTTCCTCAGTCTTTCCCTTTGCTACATTCTGTCACTTTGGGGCAAGTGTCCCTAATTCTCCTTCCTGATTCTGTGAAAGGGTATGAACATTCTCTTGAAATAAACATTAGTCCAAGTGGGATGCATTTTCAGTCTCAGATTGTAATTCTCTGCAATTCTGTACCTTTTCCATATTTGCTGCTTCCCTTCTCATTTGTCAGTATTCATGCCTTGCCAGTTGTATTCTTAACTTCAAAAGTTACTGCTCTCTGACTTTGTAATCATAGGGGGTTATGATGAGAAGATACTTAGGCAAGGGAAGGCATAAGGGGCTAGCTGATACTGCTATTTCTGTTGTGCTTTTTCTCTGGATATAGTGTGTTTTCCAAAGCTGCCTTTGGGTTTTAGTCACAAGTGTAAAATCCAATAAGTGCCTCTATTCCTAAGCTGATTTTAAAACCCAGGAGAGGAGGGAGTTATGCTTTTCTGCCTGATTTTGCTGTTTTTGCTGTAATGGTGATGGCTTTCTTTTGTATTGTAGGTGGTGCTACTTGAAGCTTCCTGCTCAGGCCATCCCATGTTCCTTAGCATGGGTAAAACCTGTGGAGGTGTGTGTTCATATGCAGTTTTGTTTATTGACATATGTATAAGAGCTATCAAGTAGAGGTTGGCTTTTTCTTCTGATGAGGGCAAACATTTGGATTAGTTCAGGTCCCATTGATGTTCTCAGCAGAACTGCTGCTGTTACGGTCAGCAGAGTATGACTGTGTAAGTCTCTGTGTCTGCAAGTGATGACTCTTCCACTGTCTGTATTCCTTATAATCAAAGTATTCTTGCTTAAGTTGTTGGAGAAAGAGATCGCTGTTGTTAAGCAAATGAACAAACTTGTTTCTTCCTGATAGTAGTTCTCCAGGGACCTTTTGAAGGTCCCTTGGTAGCTCCAGCCCCCTGTTTTAAAAGTTTCTTCTGTGACAGAGCATTAAGTGAGTTGTTTTGATGCAATCAGCATAATCGAAGAATTACAGATATCATAAGAAAGTTCCATGTGCTGGGAAACCTCTTGGAAGGAAAGCACAGGATCAGAGTTGTTTCTTCTGTATTTTAAAGACATTAATTTTTAAAAGTTGTTTCCCCTGTTTTTTAAAGGTTAAAGAATCAAAATTTTAATTGTGGTGTGGCTTAGACACTACTTAAACTTTTGACGCTTTCAACATCTATAATAGCATGATTCCAGGAATTAAAAAAAAAAAAAAAGCACCAAACCCAACAACAAATAACTGTATTTTAGGCAATTGTCATAAAATCACTGGTGAATGCCATGTTTGGCAATAGGTATTTAGGTTGAGAGGGCAGTCCTAGTGTAACTGGAATTGC
The DNA here is from genome assembly GCA_013398155.1 of Pedionomus torquatus. Classification (NCBI taxonomy): domain Eukaryota; kingdom Metazoa; phylum Chordata; class Aves; order Charadriiformes; family Pedionomidae; genus Pedionomus; species Pedionomus torquatus. The sequence continues at coordinate 76,459 of VZRU01004506.1, read as the reverse complement.
GGGCTTCGGGGTAGTTTGGTTTAGTTCAGTGCTGGGAAGCTTGTCTGCCTGGCTTGCCCATATTTGTCCCTGGGCTGACCTAGCTTAATTGCTTTTTTATTAAGTGCCCACAAGGGAAAGTCTCAGGCAGTTGATGTTGATCTGTTTGTAGTAACTTTACGTTCTTTTTTCTTCTTGAGGGTGCGTGGTCCAATGCAGCAACCCTCCTATTCAAGAAGCTGTGTGACTCCAAGCTGCTAGTGGGCATTGTGGATGAATATGTGAATGGCATTTTGCATCTCTTCCTGTGTGACACATCCACCAAGGAGGACGTCTACTTCCACTGTGTCTTGAGGGATGAGGGATGTGCTGACGTCTGTGGAGAGAACATTCCTTCCCAGGTCAGGTGGGAGGCATGTACTGCTGAAAGGAAGGGCAGGGAAAGGATTGATTGGATACATTTAATGGGAAGGTCTTTAGCTTGAAGCAAATAGATTTGTGAAGAGCAAAACTGGTATTGTCTGCTTTCCTGTAATTTACCATTTTGTGACTGCATTCACAGTGTCTAACTCTATGGTGAGAAGCTGCTTTTTGGTTGAGGTAGAATCTGATGTTCTGGTTTAATAGAGCAAATTATTTTTGTCCTGGCTTCTAACAACGGATTAGGTGGTTTTGATTTTTTTTTTTCTAAGTTGATTAGCTTGCTAGTATTGAAGATTGGTCTGGAACTAACACACATCTTGTACAAGTAAAATAGCTATAGATGTTCTGAGCATAAGGCCAAACTGAGATGGAATTGAGTGGTTGTTAAGAGATTTGTTAGTTCACTACTTGTTGTTAATTCCAGCAATTTTTGTTAGGCGTAAATGGAGGCCTCTGATTCATCTGTGTGAGCCATTGCAGGCAGGATGCAGGAACAACCACAAAACCATGGATTAAAGGCAAAACACAAATATAATGTCAGTACCTCGTGGATCGGGGAATCTCTGAAGCAGCACCCAGGCAGAGGCAGGCAAGCGGGAACACAGGCACTGCAGAGCGAGAGTCCTCATTAGCAAGAGAATCCTTGTTAGCAAGGGAGTGAGAGGGTGAGAACGTTCACACTTGCTGTTCTGGCCTGTATTTCAAGGATGCCAGCAGGCAGAGTTCGCCGCTGTGCTTTGATCTCTTCAACAGCAGGGCAAGAATCTCAGACGTTTTCAGTAAGGTGCCCCTGAGTCCATCCCAGGCCTACATTATCTAAGTGCAGATGTTCTACTTGTTGAGCACACAAAACTAAACAATTAGTGTGATATTTGTGTTTTCCAGCACCCCACATGTGAGTCACTTTGGGGAGGACCACAAAAATGCCTATCTTCTGTTACTTTCCCACATCATCCAAGCAACTAATGAGAACAAGTTGATTAGATTTTGTCTGACTTAAAGTAGTGCTATGTGATAGCAGGGGCAGTTGAGTGAGGAACAAGTTAGTTATTGTGGCCTTCTCTGCTCTAGGCATTGAATACTAGTTATGCTATTAACAAACTGAGTTATGGAGATGGTCTCTTAATTTGCCAGTGAAATGTATGATGCTGGGCAGCATAACCACAGTGGATTGCACATTGTGCCATGGACAGACATTCACGGTGTAAGCCAGGGCAGAGAACATTTATGATGTGGGCCCACCTGTGTCATCATCTGACTGTCTCGGCTCAGTTTCAGTAAGAACTGTGTGGTATGAAAACCCTTAAAAAGGTACTGCCAGGATTTTGCATCTCAGCAGAAAGTCAGGCTTTACAGCCTGGAGTGCTTTGATCTGTTTTATTCAATAGATGCAGAATGCATGTTTTGTCAGGATTGGATCCTATGATTGTATTTTTGTATGTGTATGTCAAATTTTGGGGGGAGAGGGGCGTTGCTGCATAATTTCATTGCTGGAGGGAGACTGCAAATTCCACAAGAATTTGGACCTAATTGTGGGTGGTGTGCTTCATAAAGCCTTTTATAAATTTGCTGAATCCTTTTTATTCTTTGTGGTATTTACGGCATGGTTTTCTTGACTACACTGGGGTTTGTGATTTGGTGGGTTTTTTTCTTCCTAGGGATTCGAGGAACTGAATCCTTCAGCCTTGTACATTCAGGCAATTGGTAAGCAGGAGAATGCTGAACTGGTGGAGCCAGACTTTTGCTTGCAGCAAGAATCTTTAGATGCAGATAATGAAAAGACAAGCTCAAAGCTGGACAGGAATGAGCTGTGTGAACAGGTGGGAATTTGACTGTGATGAAACCACATGACCATCATTCAATGAAATCAATTCCAGGGGTTGGTTAGACATATGTTGATATAGTTCCATGCGTATGTTGGTATAGTTCCAGTTTACTCTTAAAAGTAAGAGTAATGTTAGTAACTTGTAAATCAGTCATTTCACGTAGGGTTTGTTTTAGCCAACTGCATTTCCATGCTAGAGAAACTCTATATAAGCTGTATATCTTGGGTGTTAATGGTCTTGCACTGTCAATACATCATCTGAACTGGAGGTCCCAAAACAGCATCATTATGTATTTAGAATAAGTTAATGTGACCGAGACTCTGCAAATCTAAAGTTATTGTGATTCCTACAGAAAAATCTGGTTAACTAAGCAAGATCCACGTGTGTAAATGTCAGATATAGCTGGCAATTTGGAGACTAGAGGAATGTAAATGCATTCAGATCTTCTCCTGTCTGATGTGAAGGGTCATAGAATCCTTTTCCAGAAAGTGCAGTCCTCTAGATCTCTTTGTGTAAGACTTTAAACATTTTCTTCTCTGCTGTTTTGTTTAGTTGCCCAAAATAATTGTGCCTAAGCCATGTCACTCCCTTTCTGCATCACTAACATGATCATCAATATCAATTACAAAATTACTCAAAAATGTTTTGAACTGGAATGAAAGTCTAATACGACACTTGTTACAGCTGAGCAAGCATTTTCTGGTAACTCCTCTTAAGCAGTGGGGAACTCCCTTTTCATTGTCCAATCTTAGATTTGCTAGGTAAGGATTAGCAAGGCCCCCTCCCCCTCTGCTGACCCTTTAGTGCAAAATGGCTGGACACTGTGTTTGTGGTATTGGCTCTGCCACATTAGGACACTTCTGCATGGTAAAATATCTCATAAGGCAGCAAACAATAACCAGGAGACACTGCTTGAATAAAACTGTACTTTTCAAGTCCTAAGTTTTACTGTGGAGGAGGGAAGTTAAAGTGACAGTTTCTTGTTTACATTAATTTTTGTCCTTCCGTGTTCTTTCTGTCCTTTCCAAGTAGCTCAGACTTCTCCAAATACAAATGTTAAAACTTCTGAGCAGAACCGAAAAGCTCCTTTGCATTTCTCTCTCAGTTAATCTCAGAGCGGTATCATCTGATTGCTCTGTAATTTGCTCCAGTGCATCCTGCTTCCTTCTATCCGCACTAGGTGTGCCTTTTCTCCCTTTGTCCATTTCCTCAGCAGTGTCACCTGCCTGCTAAGGAAGAGACACAGGATGATGTGCAGACACTTTTGGATGATGATAGTGTACCAAGAACAGCAGACCAAGACCCTGAACTTGCACAGGAGAATACAAATGAAACTCTTACAAACCTTAGGGCAGCGGTTAAGGTGAGGGTGTTTTTCTCAGTTATTGCTATGGAAAGGGGTTGTTCTTGGTTTTAGATTCTTTTAGTAACCCTTTAATTGCTTTGATAGTATATTTGGAAACGTGACTGGCCGTTAGCATGGGCTCACAGCTATACATTTTCCTCTTTGCTCTTGTTTCTCGTGTTATCGATGATACAGTTGTGCTCCACTGACACGTTAAGGTATTGTGGAAGTAAGACTGACTGTTTCAGCACTTCATAGATAAAACTTGGCCCTTTTTCACTCCTCTACTTCTCATTAATTCACAGTTCTGAGGGTTACTGGAAGTTATTGTGAGGCAGTTATTGATATGCAGGGAATTATTGGGAAGTTAATTGAATCACTCAGTCCTCTTCCTGAGTTAGGGGGGTGGATTTAGGAGGGTTGTGTTTTGGGCTGTGATTTGAGGTGTTATGTGGCACTGGTGTTGCAAGCTTGCTTCTTGCAGTGATTAACAATGAGTCTAACAGGGCCTGCAGCATGGTTTTTCCAAACGCTCCACTCTGTGTTCAGTGGGAAGCTAGTATCAGTCAGGATTTGCTGAGCCACAGAATGCATTGCAGGGCTGGAAATGGGACTGTGCCTGCCAAGTTTTGGACAACCACAGCTCCTCACATATCTGGACCTTGATAGTGGCTGAGACAAGGCACTTCCTAGAGGGAAGGGGAAACCTGGAAGAATTGTTCCCTGAAAGGGGTGGAGAGAAATCAAGGTGGGGAAAAAGATCTTGCTNGCACTGGAACAGGTTGCCCAGGGAGGTAGTTGAGGCTCCTTCTCTGGAAATATTCAAGGTGAGGCTGGATGAGGCCCTGGGCAATCTGGTCTAGTTGGGGACTAGACTGCGGGGAGGTTGGACTAGATGACCTTTGGAGGTCCCTTCTGTCCTGGATGATTCTGTGATTCTATTCTATGATTCTACGATCTTGAGGGAGTGCAAGATCTGTGCTGCTTCAGGAGCACCTCATGGTTCCCTTATCAGGACTAATTTAAATTGCTTAAGTCTGCTTGTGTAAAAGTAATTGGTTTGTACTGGGCCAATGCTCTTGCCAAAGGGTGAAACACCTCTGGATGGTGATTGACCCCTTCTGAAAATGGATACTTTTCTTCTGCTGCCTTGACAACAGAAGAAGACTAGAGAGCAAGCACCTAATTCTTGGACAGCTATGGTTGGGCAAGGTCAATTGCTGCTTGTCTGTCATTCCACTTTTTCTCCGCTGTGCTGGATTAACAAATGCAAACATTGGCTCTAGTCCCTATCTGTGGCTGAGACATGGGTGATCATCCTTGGAAGTTAAGTTTAATTTGTCTTCTTAAGCAAAAATGCAGAGGGACTTCCTCTGACTCAGTTCCAACTCCCTTGCAGAAACTCCCTCTGTCACTGCCACTACTTGTTCTGCTGGGGCTGCTGAGAGATGAGCCAGCTGTTAATTCTTTGCTAAAACATGGTAATTTGTAGTAATCTGTCACTCTTTTCAGCTTGCTGCGCAGGAGAGGCTGCCCTTTGGCTGAGGTTGTGAGTAACTAAGGGTTTTTTTGTGGAATTTTGTTTTTGGTTTTGTTTTTTTTTAATTACCCAGTTGCTGACATTCCGGTTACTTGTGGACTTTGAGAGATAATAGATGAGGGCGACTAATGAAGCAAATGTGCACCCTCTCCTGAGTTTTTTATATACTTTTGCAGACACCTCATTCTCTTGGAGAGTCCTCCATGCCTGATGTCTTACTCAAGTCCACAGGAGACTTTCACAGCTCTTTTACCTACTCCAAGCAACCAGGAGAAGTGAGCGAAGATGACCCTGATCAGATAGAAAGATTTTGCAACAAGGCCCGACTCCGTGAAGCTGTACATCCCTCTGTTCTACTTATGGCAATACCGTTTATGCTGGACAACCGTAACAGTACGAATAGATTTGTCAGAAAAATTTAACACAGCAGAAAGCGGAGCAGTCTGTTGCTGTGCTAGGAGTCCTGCACTTGCTATTGGGTATCCTAGGATTGGTGCTGCTTCTTTGCTAGAACAGATGAAAACATTGGTATTTGTGTGAGATGGAGATGTCACAACAGTAAATAGCTGGGTGCGCTGCATCAGTTTGACCTTTGTGCAGCAAAGTGATTTTCTAAATGTTTAATGGGAACAAATTAATTGAAGGTTACTTTTCTGTTGATTTTTTTGTTGTATTTTCTAGACTTTCTCCTGCTTTCATGCAGAAGTCTTTGTTTCTCCATACATTAGCCTGTGTTCTTAGGGTCTCAAGCTCTCAACTGTAAGGGGCAAAGGCATTTTTCTTAACCTTGTAAGATCACTGGGTGGTGTTCACCTTCCACTTCCCAAATGATGAAAGCATTCACAATACCCATGTGAGAGTTGCCCAATTCATGAAGTCAATTGACTTACCAAAGGCAGTGGCTGTTTGTTGCTTGCAGCAGAGTTGTCTGACATCTGTCTGGAATGAAGGCCCCATTCTCCAGACAGAAGCCACTCAGTTCCTATCTGATTTCCCACCTCTGGTGAGACAGGGGTGAGCACTGGGAGGAGAGGGAGAGAGGCTCTTGGATTATACTGTGTCAGGATCATCAAATAGGTGTGCAGTAGAAGGTCCTCTTGCTCTGACCTGCTAAGGTCTGAGCAAAAGAAATTTGAAGCTCAACTGAAGCTCTTAAGAGTTGCCAGTGTAGATCCCATCTTTCTTTTCTGTCTCCTTCCTTATGCAGATGAAGAGGAAATGAAGAACACAGACCTTCCTGTGGGTCTTGCAGTTGGCCTGTGCAGTGCCAGTGGGCTGTCTGACCAAATGCCCTCTCAGAAACTCTATGTCCCTCCTACTACGTTGTCTGCAGTGTTGGCAGCTGCACGCTTAGCCTCTTCCAGTGACTACTTCCAGTGGCCCTCAAGACTGAGACAGAAGGTGTGAGAAGAGGGGACAAGCCGGAGCTGGAGGAGCTGCTGAGGAAGGCTGCCCAGAGCAGCAAAGGCTCTCTGTAGGACTGTGCTCCTTTTTTTTTTTTTTTTTTTTTTTTGTTATTCAGAAGTGTTTAATGCCTTGAAAAAACTCAAATCTGACATTTCAGATGTGCCCAGTGCATGACAGGTGTTACTTGTACTTTCAGGGAAATAGTTTGGGTTTGTTAAACTGGTAGTGTACTGACTTCCTGTTCTTTAATGTAACTGTTCGGGAGAGCACCTAAGTTATTACATTGTGTTTATATGTCCTTAAAGTTCAGGAGAGAGAAACTGGCTGCCTATTCCTCTCTCTCCTTCAGTTCTCAAGCAGCTTTAATATTGTTTGGGGAGGTATTTTTGTTTTTAACACTATGGATGGTCTACACACACCTTTCTGTTAGGAGAGATTGTTGTATTCCGGCTCGGGCCTCAGTGTGTGCAAATGCTGATAACTTGCAAAAAGAAACCTTCACCAAGAAAAAGGTGGTGCTCCAATTTGTTGATGGACTAGGGATGCCATATGTATGAAGTGTCAGGAATCCCCTGGGACAGATATCAAATGACATCTATAAACAATCCTCTGAGAGAAAGCTTGACACTTGATGTTGGCCGTGTTTATGTAGTTCCTTGTCTGTGGCAAGAAATCCTCTCGGGCTTCAGTTTTTTAATGCAGAGAAAAGCTGTGAAAATAAAAGTGCCCTGGTTATGAATTCAGCTGATTTGCCGGTGCCTAGACTGTTCCTCACATCCTCAGCGGCTTCAAGGCTCACTCTGTGCCCATCTGCAGACATGCCAGAAGTACGTTTTGCTGCAAACCACCAAGAAAAGCTCTAGATAGGGTTTAACATTATTACTGGAATGGATGCAAGCCCAGCATAAGAAGTTTATTGATTGTACTAGATGAGCTTTAAAGTGCCCTTCCAATATAAACCATTCTGTGATTCTATGACTGTTTTAATTTGAGCGTTTAGGGTTGGTACACCTGGTACAGGGGGGAGATGAAATGGAGCTGAGCTCACTCGGAGCTGTGTGGGCGATGGAGTGCTTGCCTCCAACAGCACCTTTCCTGCTGCAAAATTCCCCCGTGGTTTCAGGGAGGTGAGAATTGGGTTTGGGATGGAGTGCACTCAGGAGCCACCTGGCGTCCTCCCCAGGCTGCAGCGGGAGCCAGCGGGCTGCAGGAGCTGTCACCCCGTCCCCGCTGCTGCTGGATCACTGCTAGGTGGCGACCGAGGCCAGCCATCAGCGACTCGGTTCCCTTCAGCATAAAACTCTTCTGGGGGTCTGGGAGGGTGAGGCGGGTAAGGAGCTGAAGAGGACCCTGCTGGGGGGGCTGAATCCCCTGCCCGGCTGGGGCTGTCTCTGTCCCCGCTCCCTGCCTGGGGCACACTGGAGCCCACAGCTGCCTGGAGGTGTAACGGGGGACTTTGTGTCCCACTGCCGCTTTGTGAGGCTGAACCAGGAAATTGGGGATGGGGAGAAGTTACAGGGGCGTGGACATTGTGCAGAAAGGGAGCAGACGAGTTTGTGGGAGGGAACCAGCAAGCATAAAGCAGCGTCAAGACATCCCCTGGGACCTGGGAGCTCCCTAATCTGCCAGTTTTTGGAGGGCAGGAGCACACTCAGCTATTACCACTGTGCATCGTCCTTCTTGCTCGCTCTCCCTGGGTACCTGCTGGAGGCAGGGCACATGGATTTGCTGCAATCCCATGTACCTTTTCTGATGTTTACCTGTTTGGGACAATTGTGATTCACATGTTTGCAAGTGCTTGGTTAGTTTTCCATGCCCTTTCACTCCAGATAAAAGGTGTGTGAAGAGCTGAGCCTTAACCCTGAGCCAGGACAGGCACACACCCACCCACCCCAGCCCTTGGGGTACAGAAAACCCACTAGGAACTGCTCCAGGGTGACCTGGGTGGATCTTCCCACATGTGCGGTGGCATCTCCCTTCCCAGAGCAGCTTAGGTCATGTTTCTCATGCTTGGCAGGTCCTTGTTTGTACATTTGTTGCTTAAGGCAGTGGAAAATGAGAAAGACGCCTCTGGGACTGGAAAGTGATGCTGTATTTGTGTCCCTGCTCCAGGGCATTGCTGTGCTGGTGCCAGGTGGTAGGGGAGGAGAGGTGGCTGTGCTAGGGCCACGTGCTGCGGTGCTGAGGTAAAGCTCAGCAAGTTCTGAAGTTTGTAGAGACCCAACCCCACAGAGGTGAGTGAGGAAGGGGAGGAAGATGTTTCGCTGCGTGACAGCCCTGTTGCTGCAGGTGTGAGGTCTTTGGAAGGGAAGGGAATGCCCCTTCCTCTTTGAGAAGCTTCTCCATGGAGCATCTCCATGGGGCTCTGGAGGCCCTTTCACTGGAGCAGTGCCCCTTGTCCTGGGGTGTGCATGCAAAGGGGGTCCTTCTCCTCCAAAGGAGAGCAGCTTGGGGGGGAGCTGCTTTCCTTTTCTTTGTCCCTAGTTGCCACCTTCCCCGTAGCTCTGGGGCAGCCAGAGCTGGCAGCGTGTTGCTGGCAGAGGTTATTGACTGGGAGTCCCCAGAGGAGAGGACCAGAATGTTTACAGCAAATTAAAAATTGAGAGGCGGCACAGCTCTGCAGCTCTACTTAAAAGCGGGGGTTAAGCAAAACGCCAGTGAGGTGTGTGCTCTGGGGACTTGCTAATGGACTCGGGCGACGTGTGGGGTCTGAGGTCAGCCCTGCCAGGTGGATGGGGCTGGGGCAGGCAGCTCTCCTCCCCGCTGGAGTGATGGGAAGTGGGTGCTGGCATTTCAGTGATGGGAAACTTGGGGTCCTCTCAACTGGGGCCACACACACAAGAGCAAAGCTGGACCTGGACTAGCTCAAGAAGGATGCCAGTGTCTGAGGGTCCCTCAATGCAGATGGGAAAGGGACAAGGAGAAGGTGCTCTGAAGGGGGGTGTTGGTGGTGGTAGTAGGGAAGAGTTTCTTGCAGTTCCTGTGAACAGCTGCCTGGTCGTGTTGGTAATCGGGTGCTTTGAGTTTTAAACGGGCTGTCAGGAAGCATTTGGCTGGTGGGGAGGAGGCTGGAAAATGACAGCTCGCTTTGGATGAACAAAGTGCTGTGGGGGTGGCCAAATGTCTCCCTCCTGGCACCCTGCCGTGTAGCTGGGCTTGGGAGGAGCTGAGCTTGAGGTACCCAGGCTGCATGTTGGGGACATGGCAGGTCCCGGGCTGGCCCCTGCAGTGGCTGCTGGTGCTATCTCAGCCTGGTTGAAATTTTCCAGATCAATGCATCAGCCCATCCCCTCCCCACGCCTCTGCACTTTTGGGTTGACCCGTGCTTTGCAAAGTGGGGTTCAATTCAGCAAGTCATTTGGGCTTGAAAACCAAAATTGAGCGCTTCTGACCCCAAAAACCTTTCTGTTTTTATTTTTAGGTGTTTTTTTTCAGATGGAAATGGAATCTTTCCCTCTTTTAGGGAGGATAAAAGTGCACTCAACCCTGCATCAGATTGTTTCACTTGACCCACAAGTAAATGCATTTCTTTTCTCTGACCTGGAAGAATTTCTTTTTCTTTCCATTTGGCAAAAAAAGGAAAAAGGCAATTCTTGGTACAGGTCACTGCAAAACAAAGTCTGGAGCTGGAGGTGGCTTTTCAGCCCAAGCACCGTGCCAAAACCCAGCAGGTCTCCCTACTGGTGCACACACTGGTCCCTGGAGTGGTTCCCTTTCTCTTGCAGTAAAAAGCCCCACTTTCCTCTGCATTTTGCTGGGAGCAAGAAACTTCCAGGCAGGAGAGCAGCCTCTGACTGCTGGATTTTGGACAAACGAGGACTAGGACAGTGCTTGTGCCTTGCTGGCTCTTCGGAAGGTGACTTAGCAGCCATCCCTGGGGTGGTTTGTACAAGCTCACCCCCGCTTCATCCCTGCAATAGCCTATTTGGGTTGGATTTGAGGGAGATGCTGAGATATTCATGCTTGCAGGAAGGAGGATTAAGGAGGTCTAGGGCAGCGGTGATGCTGGAGCATCCTTCAGATGGGAAAATGTGGTCAGTGCTGCCTTTTAAGCAAGGGCTGTGTGCTGGAGCAGACAGGGCTTGCTGTCAGCTCTGAAGGTGCCAGCTGTGCGTGCCCTGTCCTGCAGAAATAGGGGCTGTGGGTGTTCTGCTGGACACCCACTTGCTTCTGAGTGAGTCCTCCTGTCTCCAGCTCGGACTCAGCTGCTTGGGTGTTGTTTCCAGCATCAATGACACAGTTCCAAGCACAGCACCTGAAGGAGATGGAGAAGGGGAATCCATGTGCAATGCCTTGAGCTCACAGGCAGGGAGAGGAAGGAGTGAGCAGTGCGTGGCGTGGGCTGCTCTGCAGCCAAAGTTTAGGATAGTAGAAGTACAGACCCGTGGGGACCAGTTGGAATTGGGGCTGTTGCTAGTAAAATCCTCCACTGGTGCTGCCGGGGGGACGAGATTGGCTCCTCCTTGTTGAGATGGGTTGTCAGTGCAAGTGAGGAGGGCTTGAGATGAGCAAGGTTTCCCCCCAGCTCCTGCCGTCCTCGCACTGTGTGTGGGCTCCTGCCCCTCCCTGCTGCCAGGAGGTTTCTTTTCTGGTTCAGCTCTTCCAAGGCAGAAGCTGATTGCAGAGGGGTTGCGATCTCACTTGTGCTTTTAATCCCACTGCTGTCAAGCTCCATTAGGAGGTTTGGCATCATCTCGCTACCTCTGGGGCCGGGCTGCCGCTCGCCCAGCCTGAAATGAGGACAAGCCTGGGCTACACTGGAGCAGGCAGGGGCTGGGGAGGCAGGGATGCTTTAGGGGCCGTCACCACCCCCACCACCCTTCCCAGCACTTCTAGCCCTCGAGGGAGCTGCAAGGAGGTGTGAGACCAGCTCACTTTGGTGGCCTGGTGACTCTGGGAGCAGGTTGGAGAGGAGTTGAGGTGGCAGCAAGTGCCATTCCCCAGGCTTTGAGGGTGGCTGAAAACCTTTTGGCACTGCAGCCTCAGCCTGCACCCTTCTCCGTGCCAGGAGCACGGCTGCATTTTGGTAACCCACTCGTGACCTCCCCCTGCTCCTGTTGCAGCACGTGTGGCTGTGTTCACATTGCGTGTGGCTGGGCATCCCTCCCCGTGCTGCCGCAAGTGGCTCCCAGCGCCGTAGCCGGAGGAAAAGCAGCCAGAGAAGGTGATTGCAGGGAGGGGAGCTAATGGGCCAGAAACTGGGGCTGAGCATCCTTCCCAGCCTTGCGAAATGGGCTGCACAACTCGGCAAGGAGAGCCTGTGAGCACCTCCTGGGATTTCCAGGGTGCCAGCCCTCCAGGCACATAGGCTGCAGGGAGGCTGGAGGCTGCCCTGGGAACAGCCTGGCTCATCATTGCTCTCCTGAGCTTGTTTGCAGAAGTTTAACAGTCCCGTCTGCCCCTGGGCTTGCAGCTACTGGGAGGGAGCTGGCATGACGGGAGCATGAAGGAGGGCAGGAAAGATGGGAACACAGAGAGCCTGAGCCCTAAAGGTGCCCGGGGACTGGCTGGGTGGTCATTGGGGTAATACCTCCATTTTCCCTGATCTCTCTGCCTAAGGAGAGCAGAGCCAGGCTCATCTGCCCATCACCAGGAGCAACCAGTGCCAGGCTTTGGTAGGCTCTGCTGCATTGATTATGGCTGGACTGTGGTTTTGAAAGGCATCAAGGGAGTCTGGGGAGTGCTCTGCTGCAAAAAGAAAAGGGAGAAAACCTTCCAGGGGCTGCCTCCACAGTGGAGGTCTTCAGCCCTGCCCTGTGCTGCAGCTTAGGGATGCTGGTGCTGGGTGGGGTCGGGTTAGTACCTCTGCGCTCCCTCCCCCTGGCTGGTGGCTCATGAGCTTTTCTGTGGCTGGCACAGGACCCTAGCTTCATCCCCATGCGTTTGCCCCGTGCTGCTGTGTCGCATGGATGGCCCAAAGCTGATCCCTGGGAGAATGCTCCAACTGAACCGCTGAGCTTGTGTTACCATGAGCCTGGAGAAGTCATCAGTGTATACGTGGTAAAGAGTTAAATTTTCTGCTCTGTCTGTCCTTCCTTCCCGCTCCCCTGAACATAACCCAAAGTCCCCCTGGGACCACCAGGCTGTGCTGGGCTTGTCCCCGTGCCTGACGTTGGCCCTGCTTGGAGCCGCAAGAACCGCAGGTCCCAGAGGGCATGTTTTCCCTACGAGCGCAGTGCTGCGGCCGTGCCCGTGGTGAATCTCTGCCAAGCCAGGCAGGGCTGTGGCTTGGCAGGCAGAGAGACCCCTCAGCTGATCAATGTACCACGCTGCCAAAGGAAGTCCCCTGCTGGAACTGGCATCCCCTCCCTGTGGCCCCTTTCCCCTAACCAAGGCTCTTCCATAGGTGCTGGGGCAGGGTGAAACCCCCAAGAGCTTATTTTCCTTGCTGGAGGGCCCTGGGCACGGCACAGCGTTTCCTTCCCAGCGCTGGGAAAAAGCTGCTTGACTGCATCAAATATTTAGGCTTCGTGTTTGTGGGAGGACATAAGGCAAGATGTGGCTCACAGCAGTGCTGCACCCGCTAGTGATGGGGAGAGCAGTGACGCTTTCCCTATGGGACACCCCCCCGGCCCCGGTGTTGGCCAGGGAAAATCCTGCCTCCCTGTGGGTGCTGGGTGAGGGGGGTGAAAGTCCACACAGGTTTTTTAATTTCTCCAAGTTTTGGTGGGTGCTGCCATTCTCAGAGCCATCCCAGTGGATACAAGTGGTGATTTTGCCCTAGGTATTGATCATACCTGTTTAGCCCAAGCTTGCTCAGGTCTTCTGCGAGGGAGCTGGCTCCCTTTGCACAGGTCATGCTGTGCCTCCTTGGAAAGGATGAACCTGGAGGGATGTGTTTTTACCCAACTCGGGGCAAACATCTCAGTTTGGGCTGAAAATGTGACATGGGACTTCTTTGCTGTATCTTGACTATCTTAGGATAAGGTGAAGAGCATCCACACACCCTGGCAGGGCTTAGGAGCACACAGATAAAGCTCCACGTTGCATGTTTTCCACCAAACAAGGAAAATAACTAAGACAGATGGTGAGCAGCCAATGGCTCCTTAACCAGGCACTTAAAAATCTCAGCACAGGGCGGAAAAATAAAAAAAAAATCTCCTGACTGCTCCAAATGTGACTTTAAGTGGCTCATAAATCAGAAAAAGCAGCCCTGGCCCACAGCTGGGAGAGCCTCCTGTGGCAGTACCAGGCAGCCAGGATGCTTTCCGGGTGCCTTGCTTTGCACGTGCCCCTGCTCGCGCTGCCCAGGGATGCAGGGGCCCCTTGGCACTGGGGATGTACGAGGCCTGTGCACCCCAAGGGCCACAGAGATTTCCCCTTGGTAGCTTCAGGTGCCCCATCTGGGCCCCCCTGGGTTCTTCTGCTGCTTCCCATGCACCAAGGATGGGGCTACTCAGCCAGCTCGAGGAGGGAAGTCAAAGTGGCTCTTGTGCAAAGCTCTTGCTCCCAGGCTGATGCTCGGGGAATGCCATGGGTTAATGCTACACTGCTGCCTAATTGCGGTGAAAAGCTGTAAACTCCAAGCCGTGGAGGGGAGGGGGAATATTCATTGCATATCGGGATGTAAAATACACAAGGGCTGAGCTTTAATGACATTTATCTTTGGGAAGGAGACAGCATAACTCTCTCTTAACAACATTACCCAAGGCTCTTTCTGCCTCTCCTCCAGAACAGAGACGGATGCCACTGCGGTGAGCAGCCCTGTGTCCCGGCGTGTCTCCTGTGCAGCATGGACAGCCCTAGCCCTCACTGCCCAGGTTGGAGCTGCCAGGCAGTCGCATGTGGTGGAGGAGGATTCTTTTTTTCTGGGAACGAGACCTCCTTTGACCAGCTCCCAGGGGTAAACAACCATATGCCCCATTAAATGGGTGTGCAGGCATCATGCAAGGTCTCTCCTCCAGCCCATCGCGATGGGGGTTCTCTGCAATCTCCTAAACATATCAGATTTGGGGGTGTGCAGCTGTGCAGACACCTCCCGTGACACTGATGCATGGGCGTGTGTGGCTCCCAGTGGGCATGCTGGGCGCATCCCTTGCCCCATCCCTCGGATAATGGGGAGAGGTCAGGGCTGCTGGGCAGCTCCTGCTGGATGTTTCTGGTGCGAGCGGTTGGGTTGGGTTTGTTTTCCAGTGCTTGTGCAAGCAGAGGCGAACCCACCAAGGTGTATAATGACTAATCCACATCTGGCAGGAGAGTGCTGTGGAGGGGAAAGCTGTGCATTAACTCTGCGCTCCCCAGGGAGCAGGCAGGCTTGGGAGGCTGCAGGGATGTGCTTCCAGGGCTTCGTTGGGAGGGAAGAAGGTGAAGTGAGGGGATGAGAGCATGACACAGAGATGCTGTAACCAGCTTGATGCATGCTCCTATTCCCCTACCAGAAACACAGGAGGGGTGAAGGTTGCCCTGGCTGGCTTCTAAAGTCCTTCCCATGCGCTGACACCTCCATTTGCAGCCCAGCAGCCCTGCTGTCTGGAGCACACAAGGCAGGGCGATAGCTTCAGACCCACGAGGAGTAGGCTGGACACTGGCAGGCATGACATTTTGCACTGTCAGGCTTTTTCTGATTGATGCAACTGCCCCAGGCTCACTAAAAATGAAAACAAAAGCAAGATCCATCATTGAACAAAATAAATTTCTGTGCCAGCAGCTGCAGGTTCAGCTCCTGAGCATCCTCCGGCATCAGCGTTTTGGGCCAGCGGAAACGCTTACCTGAACAGGAAGGAAATTATTGATGTGCTGAGGTGCACGAGTGTAAGGTGTAATAATGCAAGGGCACCCGCTTGCCCTGGGCTTCTCTGCAGCCTGGCTGTGTGTGTGTGCACGTGGAGAGGAAAGCCTCGCAGGGTTCGCATGTGCAGATGTTGCTAGAGAAGGAGCTAAGCAAGGATTCACTGCCTTATTTAGCTGAACGCTCATCCTAACAAATAAAGCAGTGAAGTATCAGTGCACAGTACTGAAGCCTGTGGGCTTAGATTTTTACAAGAGAAGAGAACCAGAAGGGAATAAAAGTATTTTATGGTTTTGTTTTGAAACTAGTCAGTAAAATCCTTTTCAGCGCTGTGAAGAAGGAATCCCATAAAACTCACAGGAGCTTCCTAGCCGAGATGAGTTTAGCTGCAATACTTATAAGCTTTAAAGTCAATTGTACACATGGGTACTGTGATGGCTGAGGGCTGAGGAGGGGGGGATTTTGGCAGGTTTATGGTCCTCATATTGCCAGGGCACCTTTGCAGGCAGGGCCTGAGCAGGCTGAGCCGCACTGAGCTGTGTGCGGTGCTCCAGAGGTGGCAGATACAGAGATGCTGGCAAGGCAAAGATGCTTTGCAGGTGCTTTGCATTTCCTTTCCCCCCACCCCAAGGAAACCTAGATAAGAACTTGAAAAGTATTTTGCATCAAGCTGCTGCTCGGTTACCAGCAGCACTAACCCCAGGTACTCCAAACATGCCAGCTGGGCTTCTCAAACCGTGCGTTTTATTTAAAACCACTTTGACTGATAAGACCTTATTAAACTTTTGGTTTCATTTTCTTCCCTGCTGCAGAGCATCTGGTGTTCCAGATGTTGGTGTTCCGGTCTCCAACCTTTTCCCAGCTACTGCTAAGGTGGGAATCCCACCTTTTGAGTTCCGTTTGGTTGCCCATGTACTGCTTTAAAAAATAATGAATAGATGACTGGGAACATGACTTGGGGTGGGGGGTGAGATTGGCAGCACAATCCCACAAGTTGATAACCCTGCTTGCTGGAGCAATGCTGTTTCACGTCTGCTTTGTCGTGGTCTCCTGCAGTGCCTGCCTGCTTCAGGCCAGAGCCACAGGAGTGATAGAGCAGCTTGATATGGACCTGGGTAATCTCAGCCCATCAGTAGCCAAGTGACTCCTTAATCCCAAAGAAACTCTTTTCCATGTCCGTCCATGGAAACTGCAAATTGTCAGTTCCTGAATTAGCTGTAATAATGCCTCCCCCTGGTCCTGGCAGTGCTTTCTGATGGGAGAGGCGGCTCTCCCTGCATCCTGAACTGTCATCACCTCCTTGCATCCTGCCCAGAGCAGCCCAGGAAATTACTTTCTCACTTCTCCTGGCCTCTTCCTCCTCCTCTGTGCTTGCCTGGATGTCTCTAATTCACATACCTCTGGCAGCTCTGAAGCCTAGCTAAGGAAAAATGCTACTGCCCTCCGCAGAACAACTCCATGTGCTCTCTTTTCTCGCTTGGTGCTTCTCCGTGTTTACCAGCCCTCTGATGTGCCGGGCTTGGTAATGCGGATTTCTTTATCAGCAGGAGAACAGGGAGGCTTCCATCCCGGCCCAGACTGTGTGTTGGTGTCTATGTGTGCCACGCAGCCCTGCACCCGCAGCCGGCAGATGCTTAGATCCTGCAACACAGAGGGTAAGTGCTGTGACAGGATCCACTTATCTTGCCTTTGCATTTCATAATTCATACTGCCCTTTTGCTAAAGGCGCAAAGCTGTTTGCATCCAAACGAGTGTTTGTTCCTTCCCTGCTCAGCTCTGCCGCTGGATCGTGGGGAGGAATCAGTGGGTCAGGCACCTGGCACCGGCAGTGGGCAGCTGTGAGGGCTGGGCTGAGGTTAACGGGGAGAGGGATCCATGGCCAACGAGATGCCCTGACTGACAGCAAGGGTGATGGATGAGAAGGTGAGTGGTCTTTAATCTCCAGCTTTAGAATTTGCTCTACAGGGAAGAAAAGTATTGGTGGCGTCCCTTACTTAAAAATGGGGAAACTGAGGCACAGGAGGATTCAACTGACTTGTTGTAGTAGGGGTAGCTGCACTGCCTTGCAGTGGCTGTCATGCTCTGTAGACACCGAAATCAGAAAGAAGCAAGTGAACACATGTTCTCCTTGCACAGCAATCCTCACCCTCGCAGCGGCCAGCTTGTGGTGCAAGTCATGAGATTCGATTATGGTTATCGTAGCTTGCGGAGGCGAGCAGCTCTGTTTCCAAAGGTGATGCCAGCTGCAAGCTGCACCATCTCCAGCTTAAGCTCTTTGTTTGGAGCTTCAAAGCTTCTCAGCAGTTGGCAACACATGTTTGGGGCAACACCGTGTGCACTGTGTTTGTGGCTCTCCGGTGCCAGCATGTGGTTGGGGCACCGCAGTGATGGGCCAAGATCCCAGCAGAGCCAGCAGTGCCGTAGTGCAGCCAGTGATGCACTGGGAAGCTGATGTATGCTAGAGGTTGGCTCTATTTTACAGAGAGTCATGGCGTGAGGGGTAATCTTGTCTGAAAAATACTGGCTAGGCTTGGTATCCTCCTCTCTGCCCCAGCTCAGCCTTCTCGCGGCCGTGTGATGGGTTTTTCTCCTGTTTTTTCTGTTTGCAGCACCAGATCCCTGCCTGTGTTGGCAGCCAGAAGGGTGCCATTACCTGGGACATTGAGGGTGGTGAATCAAGCTGGAGCCTGCAGACTTCCAGCATTGAGACAGGATGGGGTGGTGGTGGCAGCGCCAGGGACACTGATGGGGCTGAGGGTGCCCAGGGGGCTGCAGGGGTGGGTTTAGGGTGCCCAAGGGTGCTGTGGGATGCTGGCTTGGGGGTGTTGAAGGTTTGATGGGGATGTTGCACGCGGGGT
>VZRU01004506.1:20343-45120 GCA_013398155.1 Pedionomus torquatus | reverse complement strand
CCCCCCCCCTGTAAATTAAATGAGGAGGCTTTCAACAACAGCTAGCTACAGCCTCCTGCTCTTTAAAAGTTAATGTGAAGTCTATGCTGTGCAGCAGTGCCTGTGTGATGAAAAGCACAGCGGTTACTTGGAGGACTTTCCAACTGGCACGGCAAAATCTCTTCCCCTTACAAAACTCCCTGAGAGCGAGGAGGACAAGTTCCCCAGCAGCTGCCTCCTGCAGCACACTCAGCTCCAGGTTTTGTCTGCCTTCCGCTGCTGTGAAGGACCCAGGTACCGATGGAGTGGAGCAGGGAGGGCTTCCCTGGCAGGGGGTGAGGGGAGCAGGGATGTGGCAGGGCCGGCTGCGAAGCCAAATCTGTCCACCAGCTGCTCTGCTTCCCCTAATAAAATCCCTTCTTCCCCTTTTTGCACAGTACTATTGCTGCAAGAAAGATGACTCTGATGAGGAAGAGGAGGAGGAGGAGGAGGAGGAAGAGGAAGAGCCCGACTTTCCTACACATTCGCACCTGGGCACCTGCAACGCCTGCAACTCCCGCATGGTGGATGGCCAGGGCAGCCCCGTGCCCCCACCCAGCGAGCTCAACCAGCATGGGGCTCACAACTACTGCCCGACCTGCTCCCCCTACGCCTCCCCTTTTTACATCCGGACTGCCGACATGGTACGCAATGGGGGCGAAAGGGTCACCTACACCCCTGCGTGCTACAAGGAGATGGGGCCACCCATCAACATGGCCACCTTGCAAAGCTACCCGGTGAGCCGCCACAGCCTCCTCCGCGAGAGCTTCCCAAACCCGCGGGCTATCAGCACGGAGGTGTAGTAACCGTTGCCACTAGCACAGGGTGCCCCAGCCGGCACCTGCTTAAGGGAAGGGGCTTTTTATTTGTCTTTGCGGGTGGGGGTTCCCGCAGAGAGGACCCCATAAGCCCAGCCCCAGACCAGCACGGTCCTCCTGCTGAACCGCCCGGCACGGCTAAACTTTACGGGCAAGAAGAAAAGAGAGACCTTGAAGGGTGACATTAAGCCGGCCACCTCCGAACCCATCATAAGTGTCATTATTATTCTACTCTGTCTCCTGAAGGGACTTGTCTAACGAGGGCTATGTACAGTACAACCTAATTTAATCACCCCAGGCTCCCCCAACTCCCCAAGCCTAGAGCAAGGCCTCCGGTGTCCCTATGCAGCCACCCGAGGTGATGTCCCACTGCCTCAGGCACATGGAGCAATGCGTGACCACTCACCAGCTGCCGCCCCAGCAAACCCCACTGCTGAGCTGGGAACGGCAGCACTTCTCGGTGGTGGGAAAGCAAAGAAGGGAAGATCCAGATCGTCCTGCTCCCCTCGTCCTGCATTATTTGCCACTACCAATTAGCTTTTCTGTTCAAGTGTAAGATAAGACATCGCCTTCTACCTGCTTCGGTCTTTGCACGTGCTGAAGAAGTTCAAGATATGAATTTAGATCACCACCAGGGGAGGCCAAGTTACTCGCAAAACTGCTCACCTACACAAACAGGCACAGGATGGTCCTTCTGCAACCAAAGACCCCACCTCTTCTACTTTTCACAAGCTTTCTTAGGAGCAATTTTAACTTGGACCCATAAAAATAGCAAGATTTAACTTACAGGACGAGTCGCATCCCTCAGTGACTGCAGTTTTGGTCAGCTTCAGCGCCTGAAGCACTACCAGCCCAGCCTGACTGCTCTGGACAGTTAGAGGAAGGTTGGCTTTAGGATGGGTTTTGCTTTCAACAGCAACAGCAGAGACCACTGGGTCACATCTTCTTTGCAGGGCCCACGACCTCCCACGGGAGAGTGATGTTCAGGTGGTTGGGGTTCCCCCTCTTTTGCTTTTGGAAAAAGATGATGCAAGATCTGAACCTGGGTTCACTGTCTCTGTGGCTGGCAATGACAGCCAGTGACTCTGCCTTTCTGCAAAGATGAATGTGGGAAAGTTCCTTCTTCCGTCATAAATCAAATTAGGTGAAAAATTACTAAAAGGATATCTCCATCGTTCACAGACGCTTCCATAGCAACCGATGCAGGACCACTCAGCAGAGCGCTTCCCATTCATGACAGGGAGAAGGGACCTAGACAGCAACGATCCCCGCAGCCATGTGGATGCTGTTGGAGGCCATGGCAGGAAAGGCTTGCCGTGCCTTTGCAATATGGGGTACGACTACTTGGAAATATGGTTTGGGTTTTTTTCACCATCATAATTTAGAAATGATCCTGCTGCTCACAGGACTTGGCCTTAAACTCTCTGTTAATTCACAGAAAAAGCAGGTCTTGGCACAGGGGTGCACGCTATGTGAGCCTTGGATGTCTACATGATCAAGCAAAAGGCAAATTTACACTCTGGACCTGCTCATGCCTTGTCACCTCTGCTTAAACTACATGAAGAAAAGGAGTCAGACAGATGCCAAACATGGTAACTACTCTTGTAACCACACACCTTACCCCGGCCCACATTTTACACAGCCTTTTGGGAAAACGTTGTCCACTGTCTCCCCACCTCTCGCCCAGAAAGACATTGCATTTCCATCCTCCTGAAACTCAGTCTAGCCACCTTTTACAGCTTCCTTCCATTCTCCAAATAGTGATAGTGGGTCTTTAAATATCCTCTCACATTAAGGGCAGGCAGGAGGGAAAATGAAAGCAGCAGAAAAGCACTCTGGATCCCACCGGCAAATAGTCTGTAACTCCTACTGCTTCCCAGCCAGCCAGTACTCCTCCCTGGAAATAGTCTCTAAAGGGGAAAAAAAGTCTTGGCTAACTCAGTAAATCCCATCCTTTACCACTAGAGCATCTGCTCAGCTAGGTCTCCATCGTGCTGGGAGCCACAAGAAGCTAATATGTCCCAGCATGACCTGCAGGCTGTTGCCTGCACGGCTCTGCCAGCCAGCCCTGCCATGCCACACCACCCTGTCAAAGGGCACAGAGCCAGTGTGCTGGCATGGTGGTTCCTGGCATCCAACTCTACCTCTCAGCACACAGCAAGGCTTCCCACTGCAACAGCAGCACATACCGGGCCAAGACCTCCAGTGGGCAGGCTTCTACTTCTGTGGGTCACCTTTCTGGTGAACGAAGGCAACTGCATCATCATTTTCTTCACACTGAAATGGCGACCTGTTGCCTGTTAATGAGGTGCTGAGGCTGGCACAAGAGTTCCAGAGTAGTTGGATGGCCAAGATGAGGGCTGTCTTCATGGCCAGCACAACACCCTGGGCCTGGCACGGCTACAGAGAAACAGGTGGGTCTGGAAGGGCTGGAAACATGCAAGATGCAACTGGGGGTTTTAAAGTTTTGTGGATGGTGGCGGAACAGGATGGGGTAGGGACAGGGATCCCAGACTTTTTCCACTTCAGATTATTATTCTCTGTCTTTGTTGTTCAGCCGTGGGCCCAAATTCAATGTCAGAAATAAATGAGGACTTTGAAATACTAAACAGGAGTGGTTGCTCTTTTTTGGCAGGCAATAAAAAACAGGGGTTATCCAGTGCTGTCTGGAAGCTGTACTGTTGCAAGGATTTTTTTCCTCCCTACCCTTCTTGTTCCTGCTTTCCTTCCTCTTGTGTCCCTCCCCCTCACTTAACTCTGCATAGGTACATACATGCCAGGATTTACAGTTTAGCTCTTTATTGTGACACAATTTTTTGGTGTGTTTTGGAAACTGTCCTTGTAGAAGAATCCGCAGGGCAGAGCAGAGAGGCAGTTGCTGTTGTATGTGCCCTGTTGCAGGATGACCTCTGTGCCCCACCGCCTCCTGCTAGAGCTCTTCAGAGATGATGACAGCAGGGACAGGCTTCCCCAACTGACTTCTCAGTAGCTTTCTAGGAACTGATGGTTTGTCTTGTGTAAAATCCTCTTGGTGTAGAGGGAACAGCGATGACTAAGTCCTAGGAATCCTTCCTCACTGAGCTGGCTGGTCTACAGGGATTGGCTCCACAGCCAAGCCAGGTGAGATGACTTCAAGTGGTAAAGTCTGGCTTCGAGGGGCTTTTGCCCCTGAACTTGGAAGGGAAGTATGGCCTGGCAGTGGTCAGGGTGACTTGAGCCGACATGACCAGCAGCACGCCTTCCTGTAGTACCAGTGAGAGCACAGCTTCACTTTCAGCACCAGCACACAGTTGGCTGTCGCTTTGTCTTCACAGTCTTCTTCTGGGAAGCAGAAGCATTGGCAAAACAGAGTTAAAAAGAAGTGCATCCCCAGATGTGGCCAGAGCAGAGGGCTCTCAAGGGCACCTCTCCCTCCCTGACAGCCCAGGCTTACCTGGTGCCTCTGTGGGGCACGGCTGGAGTTGGCACATCTGCCTGCCTTCTGGTTTGGAAGTGGGGTCACAGCCCTGAGCCAGCGCTTCCCCCTGGTAACACTTCACCTCACGCAGTCGCACACCAGCTCCACACGTCTTGCTGCACTGTCAGAATCGAGAGAGGAAAGGGATCATAAGAAGCATTTTTTTGTTTTGTTTTTCCATAGTTCCCAAGTTCTTTCTTCCAGTGAGGCCTCCCTGTCCCTGCTTTGGAGACTGTTCTTGAGGTTTGGGTCAAATCTCACACTGATCTCAAAATTACATTCCTTTTTTGTTGCTGGAAGAGAGCCTCCCTGAGCCGTGGATGGAGCAGAGCAAGGGAGGAGGTTGCTTTCATCTCTTTAATGCAACTCAGAATTGTTTTTGCTTAGAATGTTGATGGTGTGACAGAAAATGGAGAAAATGGCTGCTGCGAGCCAGCCCCAGCCTCCCCTGTCCACCCATTCCCTAAATGTTCCTGAGTTAAGGGAAAGCAGGAAAAGACAATATTGACTCCTGGCAGAGGAGGAGACACAGCTGTATTGCCCGCAGTTCAGTGCATGCTCTTGCTTGAGGCAATAATCCACATGCTTTGAAGTCTTCCCCAGCTCCCATGTGCCAGTCCTTCCACCTGCTGCCTTGTCTGCAGAAGAGTAGAGCTCATGGTCCCACCCAGACCTAACAAAGCCCTTGGCAGAACAGGCTGCTAGAAATCCTCATGCAAATCATGCTTCGTGAAACAGGGTTGTAAGGCCTCCTGTCCCCCTTCCGCACCACCCAGAGCCTTACCTGAGACCAGGAGGTAGTGAACCACGTTGAACATGGCCTCCTGAAACAGGCAGCTTGTTCCTCTGGCTTCTGAGAGGCTTCACAGTGCTTCTCGGGGTACTCCCTGTACACACCATTCTCCAGGCCCGCACACAAGACAACCCGGGTTTTCATCCCTCGCCCACAGCTGGCATCGCACTGGGACAGAGAAGGCAACAGCCAGGTAACAAATGATGCTCATCAGCTGTAGAGCTTCAGGCTGCAGGTAAGATGACATCCCACCCTGAAGCATGGTGCTTAATGCATGTACTAAAAGTAGTGTAATGGAAGTAGTGCTTCCCAGGTCACAAGAATGGATGTCAAGAGCAAAGGAGCTAGATTTCCTGGGGAATGAAGACAGGAGCTGCTAATAATGTTTAGCCAGCACTGGAAATGCTGAATTCACCTTGGCTGGCCTTGAGAGCAGCTACCACAATGGACCTGGAGCAGCCAAGGTAAGCCTACAAGAGACTGGTTTTGCCTTTTTTAATGCGTATCTATGTCCTCAAAAACTATGTAGCATATTCGTGTAGCAACTTACATCTTGGAGTACTGACAAGCTTTGTGTGGGCCCAAGGGAACCAAGCTGGGGTACTGCAGATGATTTGCATGGACAAGTACTTCGGAACCCACAGCTACGCAGGCTTAGCTGGGAGGACTCACTCTCTCACGACACCACCAAGAGAAGCAACAGGAGGCAGGGTCTGAGTCTAGCTCAGCTCTGCAACCTGATCCCCATGGAGGCAGTTGCCAGTTTGAGCTTTCACTGTTTTGTGCTGTTCCTCACCATGGCAGGTGAAGCACAGCCAGCTTGCATCTGTCCTCAAGAGCTGATCAGCCTAGAGAACACAGCATAGGCAAAAAGCTGGCACAAGCAAAGATGGGGAGCTCAGCTTGACATTTAGAGTTAGTTGAGGCTTTACCTTTGGTGGGACCAAAATCTTGGGAGGGTTTAGTACAGGTTCTGGACAATGAGCTCTGCTGAGCTACCTGCAAGTGCCAGCTGGGAGCCAGAGGTGTGAGACGTTTCCTTAGGACATTGCTGCCCTCCAATGGAGGTCCCTGGGAAGGCAGCAAATGCCAAAAACTACAGGGTGGCCTTCCCTCTTTCTAAAAGGACCTAGCATGGGTACAACTCCATGGCTGGAGGTCACACCATACAACCTTGTTCTGTCAAGGGAGCAAGGCTCCTACCATCTCCTGTGGGAAATAAGGTGGAAAGGAGGGTTGAGAACGCAGGGGCTGGGCTTGGCTTTACCTGGTCCCATTCCTGCTCCACCCAGTGTGCGGGGCAGTTCTTGTCTCCACATGGATGGACAGCCAGGGGTTTAGTGGCTGGATCGCACTGCGAGTTGGAGATCACTTTGCCCTCCAAGTTGCGACATGCGATGAAGCGGCTCATGCGTCCCTCACCACACGAACCTGAGCACTTGGAGGAATAAAGGGCATTTAGACACCTCCGAAAGCAAGGTGCAGGGGCCAGGGTTGGTGGTGCCAGGAGACCCAAGTCCAGGGTCTAGCCTAGCCCTGCCACTGGGACTGTGGCACTGGATCCCAACGGTTTGTAGAGGTACAACTGGTCAGGGCTTTCCCCTTCTCCAGGTGCTATGAGCTTCCCACATTATTGAATGGAGCTCACTCAACAGCTAACCGAAATGTACAGCATGGAGAGGGAAAAATACAGATTATTCTAGTTTCTTTATCTCAGCATTTACCAGAAGAAAGCCAAAGAAGAGCAGCAACATGACTGCCCACCTGATTCCTCCCACCAGCCCTCCACTCCCAGCATCAGGTGCAAGGAGAAGTGGACTCTCTGGACTCACCGGGCCCCAATCTGAAGTGGTCCAACGGCGGTCGCAGGGCGGGCCTGTGCACACCTTCTCACTGCTGGGCTTCTGGGACTCATCGCAGAGGGGTGCTTCCACCGAGCAGCGCACCTCCCGCTTCATTGTCCCCTGCGTGCCACACCGGGCTGAACACTGCAATGGCCACACAGAGTCAGTACCAGGGCTCAGATGTAGAGAACAAGGGGGACAAGCAAAGGCAAGGGAGGAAGCTATGCCTCCTCCCCTTTCCCTCTGGCTGCATTAAGGGAGGGAGGAAGGGCCCCAGAAGGGATAGAAGAAGGTGGGTCCATTCTCTGTCTCTGCTGCTTATTTACTTTGGGCCCTAGAACTCCATTAGAAGATGCTGATGCCTGGACTGCTCTTCAAAGCCACTTGGCCACTGGCCCAGTCCCAGGCAGACTGTGGAAAGTCAGTAAGGGATTTTGATTGGGTTTTAGCTTCTCTATATCCCCATTCACCCTTAGTTAGATCCCCTGGAAGAGGGAGACAAAGCATCTTGTTGGCAGGGTTTCATTTGGTCAACATCCTGCTTGAGAAGTGACATTAGGAAAATGTTCTGCAATGGCCTTTGTCTGCTGAGCACTGCCAGAACAGTGAAGTCATGGGTAAAGGCAGTCCTTGTTTCCCCAGGTCACAGCTGGGCTTGCTCAGCATCCAACATCCACCAGCCACCTTCCTCCAGGCCCCAGCCCAGACCTGGATGCTTACCTCTGGGAGCAAAGCTCCCCTGCTGCCTACCTCGGACCACTCAGAGAGTTCCCACTGGGGCCCACAGGCCTTGTTCTTGCAGGCTTTCCTCTCCATGGGCCTGGCCAGCCCAGCTGACTCACAGAGGTCGTCATAAACGGAGCTGTCAAAGCCTGGAGCCAGCATCTTCCAGCAACGCACAGTACGGTACTGGTAGCCCTCACCACAGGTCCTGGAGCATTCACTCCACCGGCTGGTCTCCCACCTCCACAAGCAGTCCCCAGGAAAGAAAGCACAGAGGAAAAACCCGGTAAGGGGGACAAGGGACATATGTGGCTGGGGAGTGCCTCAACACCTGGGATTCCCTCACCCAGTAGCTGCTGCTATGAATCTGCTCATCATGTATATATCTGTGCTAAGGTGGTGTTGGTCTTGAAAGCCAACTTTGCCCTTAGGAGGCAATTCAGACAGCAAGTTCCTTCCCTTCTTTTGCTTACAAAGGGATACAAGGGCTTAGCTGTTTAAGTGTATCCTGCAGCCCAGAAATGGCTGTATAGCTTGAGCACAAAATGATCCTTATAAAGATGTTTTCCCCATGGACAGCTGATGTCACTTCCACTCACCTAGGCTGGCAGTCTCTCCCTGTGCAAAATTCATGAGTAGGTTCTGGTCGGGTCAGGGCATCGCAGTACGTTTCATCCACTTCCACTCCGTCATACCGAACACACATTGCATAGGAGGTGCTGATACCTGCTGGGCAATCAATACCTCTCGGTCAGGCTCCATCAGATCCAAAGGCCTCCTCCCACCATGACTAAATTACTGGTGTGCTCACTGCATCTGAAAGTCTAACTGCTGTTTTAAAAAACACCAGCACTCTCTCCAACAGCCGACAAGCACCTCACACGATCCGTCACTTGAAGCCAAACCTACCTGAAGTGCACGTGGAACTGCAGGGGGCATAAGCTGAGACTTTCCACCGATACATGTCAGCCAAGCTAATGTCATCGTGGCCCACAGGGCTCACATCAAACTCATTGCTGTGGAAAGAGGAGGTGGTGTGAGCTAAAAATGAACAATTACTGCAAACAGAATATAGTTAAATTCCTCTCTACTGTCTTTGAAGATGGGAAGAAGCCCAGTGTCTCTGCTCTCCATCTCCTCAACCTTGGGCAAGATGGACCACTGATGAACAGAGTGTAAAACCTTGATCCACCTCCTGAATTCAACTAGCAAGACTGTGGGTAGCTATTAATCAACAGCCTCTGAGAGGGGGCATTGTTCACAGTGAGTCTTGTGTATATTATAGTCTTTAACCATGCAGGTGCCCTCAGCCTCAGTTCATATTATCACCATGAGAGGTAGGATGTCAAGTTGGAAATGGGAGCTCAAGCAAGGTCCCTCTTAGTACCACCTAATGTGGTGGGGAGAGTTCAAATGTGGCTTGCCAAAAATGTTTAAAAATTTGCTCTCAGTCTCCTGCCAAATGTTTATTGAAGGTACAGAAGCTTATGTGCCCAGAGGAATGGGACAGAAGGTGCATGATGTGGTGGTAAATGTGCTGATGTGACATGCTATAGACTCCTGGACTTCTTTAGAATCACATCAGCGTTGGCCTTGCAGGTCCTTCAGCACCCATTTAAATGGATCCCTTAGAGGAAGGGGGACCTGAAATATGTTCTAGAAGCTCTGTGTCGGGCCAGTTGTGACAACTGGTCTTTGGAGGACACACCATTGGTGAAGCATCTTCTGCAGCTGCCACAGACAGACACTGGTGAATGGGGACATCAAGGACAGCAGTAAGGCTAGCAGAGGATTGGTTTGACCCTCCCTCCCCAGCTAACCACATTCCTGTTTTGCCAGGAAATCAAGTGCCACCTTTCAGTGCCAGGGGCTTGCAGAGGCTCTGCCTGGCTGATGTCCGCAGCTGGGCTGGCACCTAGCAAAGGGCTCTCCACTGATGCCATCATGCTGTAGTTGGCTGCTTCCCCCTGACTCCCAGCAAATGCCTCCACCTTCAAGTCCTCCAGTGAGTTCTTACGGGCCGGCACTTTGTGAAGGCCCCGTGGCCACTGGGCAGTTGTCTTGGTCCATAGTCCTGCTGTGGAGTTCCTCGGGGCCAGCCTGGCTGCCAGGTGTTGCAGCTCCCTACAGAAAGCAGTGTTTTGTGTGTCTCGGTGACACAATCGCCTGAAGAGACGAAGCCTGGAGGATGCTATGTGGTTGTTCTCTGAGAGCTCAGATCTCCTTATGCTGTAAGGTACAGCTGTGCTGATGGAAATTTGATTGAACCCGAGAGCTGCAGAAAAATAGAGGAATGCTTTGACTACAATGGATGGCTTATATTTCACCACATGGTATTTAACAAGGCAAAAAAATATTCACTATTTGTCCTCATAATCAAAAATTGCCACCAGGGTGCACCAACAGGCTTTAATTGCCCTGACCAACCTCACACACTTTCTGCCCGTTGCTCAGGACCTCCAATTAAGCTCAGGCCCCAGCCTTCAGTCCTGGCCTGAGCAATTATGCAGTTGTACTTTTTCTCTAAATTGTTGTTTGGCTTTCCCAGACTGACCTCAAATTTGACTTGACATCTTGCTTTTCATTACTGCTGGGACCTGTTGCTGTCACTGCCCTGCATGCCAAGCTCAGGTGCCATGGGACAGCACTGCCTCATCCATATTGTAGTCACCCTCTCTCAGCTCCTCTGCCCTTACAGGACTACTGGCCCTTGCTGCTCCCTGACAGTCTCCACCCCACCATTAATCACCATTCCCTCCTGCCCACCCTGATGGTAAAGCCACCTTAGATTTCAAGACAACCAGTGCGGGATGTCTGCTTTCAACGAACAAAATGGGAGAGAAGCAAAAACAAAGCAACCAACCCAGCTGTGTTTCTTCACCAATCGCTGCTGTTTCCTCCTCATCTTCCTCGCCTGCATTTGCATGGTAGACTTGTCTTAGCTGGAAGTCATACTTCTTCTCTTCACCTTGTTCCCAGCCCCAGTCCTGAATCTGACCGGTGGAGTTGGTTTGGAAGAAGTGCGGGTGGCTGAAGCCTAAATCTTCATGCCCTTCTCTTAGAGGAAGCTGTTCACTGGTGTCATCTGGCGACAGGGAGAGCCAGGTGGCATTGAAGTCCGGGGCAGCTCTGGAGTTGGCTGGAACAGGATGGTTCTGGCTAGTCTCTGGTAGGTGATGATAGAGAGTTCTGTCTACAGCAGGGGCTGCAGTTCGGAGAGGTGGTGTCCGTGGTACAGTGTAGTCATAAGTTACGTGTGGCATTTTCCCATTAAAGTTATAGTACTGGAGAAAACATTGAAAGAAAACAAACACGTTTGTATTTTAAGGACATATCTCCCAGACACCTCTTCTAGCCACATCCATTTTGTGGCAGATGTTAAGAGAAGATACCATCCTCATAAATCCAAGAGGAAACCACCCCCAAGACAATATCTGGCGTCTTCAGCCACCTACACACTCAGGTTTGGCTTGGGAACCAGGTTAATACTCCCTTTGTCTGAGGGAAGCTCACAATTTTGGGATAAGCATGAGGTCCTCACATACCATGGCATTCAGAGACTGGTTAGTGGGCCCATGAGCCATGATATACTCCAGCCCATCTGAGTTCAGGCTCGAGGGCCGCCGGTACTTGAAGATCGTGCCAGCTATCCTGAAGTTCTGGGGGTTGTCAATGGCGGAGTTGCCATTGAAGAAGAAATGCCCGGATTCATCTGCGAGTGCTTCAAAGGGAGAGAAAAGGGACAAATGTGATGCTCCATGCGGAACACAGGGACTGCACTGGCCCTGAGGAGAGTAACAGCTCATGATTGAGAAAAACCTGATAGAAAGAACTGCAGGCCCTCCAGAATTCATCTTCTGCATCAGGTCAGATCAGCAGTGTTCAATGCCTGCTGCTTTCATTTTCCTTTCCAACAAGAGCACAAATGTCTTCACAACAGAGACTGCCCATACCAAGCTTGGTTTCCAAATATCCTTCCTGCTGCTGGCTGCTGGGGATATGGCAGAGAGATGAAGTGCCCCTGAGCTACCCTGGAGGAAATGCTGGCAGACAGCTCTCTCACAGCACAGATGGGAGTGCTCAGAACCCTCCTCCCACCGCCCAGGGAGCTAAACTGGGATCTCCACATCCATCCGGTTTCTCTGCTTACCTAGGATGTTTTCTGTTCTCCTGCGCTCAATAATGAGGATGTCTGTGGCACCAGCAGGGATGTTGGTGATGAACACGTAACCTGAAGAATGGGAACAGAGGGTGAGGAAACCATGAGGATAGACTAAAAAGTTCTGGGTAGGAAAAGCAGCTTGTGGGAAAAGTGTGCATGTAGGAGGGCAGTGCTGTCCTTCAGGGGCAGGACACTGAGGTCATAAATGCATGTTGCACCAGTCTGTGAGTTCTAATCCCAGCCCCCCTCTGAATTCCCATTAAAGATCACCATTACAGGTCTCTCAGGCTCAGCATGAGCCCCGCTGGGTTTGGAGTCAGAAAGGAAGTGCACAAGTTAACAGACTGGCTTTAAATGTGTGGATGAATTTGCTATCATGCTCTTTGCAGTAAGAGCACAGGAAAAGCTTACTAGTGATCAGGGCTAACATTCACCAGAGGATGGAAAAGACCATAGGTCCCCTCAGCTCCTGACTCAATGGAATTTGTCTCAGGAGTAGCATAAAAATTGACCTTTAAAGGGAGAGGAAATAAAAAGGCTCTTAAAGTTACGTAGTTTGGCAGCTTGCATTTCCTTCTAGAAATGCAGGTCTTGTCTGTCCTGTAAAACTTTATGAGGACTGGAACAGGAGGCCAAAACTGCATCTGTACCAACAGAGGGGTTAGCACTGTTACCCGTGCTCTGGAAAGGGGCCCAAGTGCTTTTATAGTCTGTAGAAAGTAGGGCAAACTACTGAAACAACAACAGTGTGAAACAATGTTCCAAAATATCCTCAAACCACAGTTAATTAATTACTAATGAGCATACCACAGTCTATTCCTTCTGTGGGTGGAGGAATGGGCCATGAGGTTGCAAGAGATGAATCTCAGCCCAGTTTCAGAGGGAGGGTCCCTAAGCTGTGCCAGCTGTAGGACTGGGGAAAGCAAACAACTAAGCGTAGGCTGAAACCTACGACCCTCATCATAGGAGCTTACATTTCAAATGAACATGTAGCACAAATCAAAGAAGATGCATTGATTTCTTCGCATAATCTGAGTTAGGCAAGATGCTAAAATCAATAGGAACAAATAGATCCCCAGCTGCTTCCTATTGTAAAGAGGTGAAGGGAAACCTTACCAGCCTAATATACAGCACACCAAACCAATCTCCTCTGATGATTAAGTGAAAAGGACAAAATACAGGCATTTAAGCAGGGATGGCACTCTTCAGCTCTTTCCACCAAGCAGCTGGGAAACTCCTACCCGCATTCAAGCCAGTCACCCTCCACGCCAGCTGGTGGTAAGAAGTAGCAGGTGAAGTCTCTGGACTGTGGTAGCAGGGAGTACCTATCTGTGAGATTGCCTTTCGGAAGCTGCCCGAGACACGGTGGCAAGTGCTGCCGTCCCCTCCACACACCCTGCATCTGTCCATTGTCCGGGGTGAGTACAGGCTCCCATCGCACCCAACTGGCTGCAAAGAATAAAACAAGAGAGGGTTTCCTGGGGCTGCCTTACCTCCATAGGTCAGGGTCTTTTCAAGGAAATGCCACTGTGCTCTTTTGGAGAGATTCAGGTGAGTTTGTGTACATTAGCTTGGAGTGGAGTAATAAATGAATCCAACCGCAGCAGAAATTCACCTCTGTAGCTTGTGACCATCTACATTGTGCAGGGGCTTGTGCATGTAGATGAATGGAGTAACACTGTTTCGATTCCTTCCGTCTCTGCATTTAGGCTCGTCCTCCTCACTAATGTAGTGATATAAATCAACCTCTGCATCAAAGGCAGACCTGCCTGAGGTTGCAAGGCACTCCTCTGTGGCACTATATGCAGTCGACCTTCATCTTTGCCATTTGATGGAAAAATCAAACATAAGATTGCATTTTTTATATATTGGATGACTACAAAAACAAACCTGCAGTTCTAATCTCTGTGCTGGGAGGAAAGTGCTGTCACTCAGCAGGAACATGTGGATGTACCTGATTCCTTTTGTTTGAATCTCTGCTCTGCTCTAGCCCACAGGCATTCAAGAGTGAATGTACTTACTGTATGTCAGATCTCAGTTTGAATTCCCCACTGAGACCTCTGACCTTGCAATGAGCAGCAGGTCCAGCCATGCACTTACAATTGCAATTTCTGTACTCCTTCCTCCTAGAGCCTCACCTCACACTTCCCATTGATGCAGACCCCTTGATAGGTCCTGTCCTTGCAGGAGGTACCATCCTGTGCTCGGGCCATCAGCTGCCTCTCTCCACTCCTGGTGGTGCATTGAAGATCACATGGCTTGTTGGAGATACTGGTGTAGTCATCTGAAGGAAGAGAGGCAGAAAGTCACCAGGCAGATCAAGGTGCTCAGAAACAGGCAGTGAGGAAGGGGACTTTTATCCATACTGATGGTTTGGTATCACCTTGGATGTTCTTGCTGCTTGAGATGAGACCCCAAAGCTACAGATTTTGTAGTACTAAAGGGGTTGTGGCATGAAGCTGCAGCTGGGGACCATGCTGGCAAACCCTCTTCCCTGCCATAACCCTGTTCGCTTTGCAGTGCCACCCCCTGTGCCAGGCATGGGAATCTGTTTCAGCAGCCACACATAAATACACAAGAGCAAGCAAGAATGCTACGAGGGGTAGTGACTGTGCAGGGCTGTGGCCAGCTACACTCTGTGTAGCTGAGCAATTGAAGCTAAAGGTGTAGATGTTCTCCATCCCTTGGCAGCTACTGGAAAAACAGGTGGGCCCCAGAAAGCGAGTAATATCTTAGGTGAGCTCTGTCTGGGGCTCGAGGGCCATCTGGCAACCTACATGATGCAATTTGTCTTGCCTGTACAGGAAATGGATGGACATCCTGTTCAGAACAACCCACCACCAACCTAGTGGGAAGCATGCTGGGTGACAGAGGCAGCCAAAATGGGAGAAGGCACAAAGAGCGTGAACACCCACTCTGCCAAGATGACTGTTGGTTAACCAAGACAACTCAGAGAAGCCTGCGTCCTGTCTGCCCACCAGTGCTTGCTGAAGTAGGATCCAAAACAGGAGCAATGTGGTGAGAGAGGAAGCCTGGCTGGGTGGAGCGGTTCTGTGAAGAGACAGGGAACGATTTCTCCAAAGCAAGGGAGCATAGGAAAGTACTTCCAGACCAGCCAAGAGCATCTGCCTTGTCCCCTGGGACCTTCCCCTTCTCCTGTGTCTGAGAAGACCCTGTGGGTGTTTTCTTACCCTGATTCTCTGTGTGAAGCTGTGGAAACCCACCTGGATAGAGGGGCACCCAGTGGTAGTAGCGCTTCCCAAAGGCTTTGGCATTGAAACTGGAGCACTGCTGCTGTTTGAAGCTTGCTGTGTTGGCTGGGCAGGGCTACGGAGGGAATAAATATGATCAAAAGCTCCCTATGTCACGGCCACGGTTGTGACAGCTGCTTGTTCCTGCTGCATTCTTGGAGGATGAAAAAGCCCTGTCCCGCCTGGAACAAATCAGTGACGTACTTTGAGGTACCATAATCCAGGCAGAAAGGCCAGGCCTCCATTGGCAAGACCCATCAAACAGCTGTATTTAACAGTCATGCAAAAATTACTTCCAGCAAAGGGAAAAACATACTGGAAAAGCTTCGTCCCTCCAGCCAGCCCCACAACAAGTATGTTTTTATATCTTTTGCCCTACCTCTTGGTCCCAGAGAACAGAGCCCATCCCTCACATCTTCAAAGGCACGCTGTCAACTACTCTAGGAGTAGATCACACCCCTTGTCTGCAATTCTCTGATGAACCAGTTGCACCCTGGATGCTGGTGCTCTGGCAGCTCCAAGTGTGACCCTCTGAGTCTCAAACCCCCTAATAAGGACCAGTCAGTACTGGAAGTGGTTCTCACCTGCTGCTGGCACAGTTGGTAGTGCTTGGCTTGACCAACACACATAGTGCTGTTTGTTCCCTGGGGCATCTGAAGCCTGCAGAGCAGAAAGAAAATGAGCTGAAGATCTGTGAAGTACTAATGTGTTGAGGATGGCAGAGAATGGGGAGAAGCAAGGCAGGCATTTTATCAAAGCAAAGCTTTCTGGATCTAGACTAGCCAACATCTCCTGTGAAACACATTTTCAGTGCTTTCATGTGGACAGTGATTTTAAACTACTCTTGTTTTGGGACAGACTGAACAGACAGGGAGCAGCTGCAGTACAACCACCACTGTGTCCCTTCCCTCTGAGGTCCAAAAGGCTTGATGTGGCAAAAGGGCAGCAGATCCTGATGATCCATCACGCCATAGAATCACACAGGATATGCAATGATTTCAGGATTCACTGTGCAGTAGCCAGAGAGATGATACTTCTCATGGGGACTTGCCACATTAGAAGATTAGGAGAAAAGGCCTGATGCCAATGATGGACAAAAACCACAGGAATTTCTCAACACTTGATGTTTTAGCTCTGGACCGCAGGAATTATCTGGGGGATACTAGATTCCTTGACTGATGTAAAGGCAAAAAAAAATCTTGAAAGCCGGGAAGACATAGGGAAAATGGCTGAGCCCACAGATTAAGGCAATGTAGTCTGTATAAAGATCATCAGCAGCCAATGCATTAACAGTATTGGGAATTTAGGATGCACTATGTAATGAAGAGCCCCATGGGCATACTCAGGCTGGACTGGCTAGAAGTACTGCAGCTGTACCTCCTCCAGAGCAATGCTTTACACAATGTAGGCAAAGCCTAAATTTGCACCAAAAGGCTTGAAAACTGCCATCCCTTTCAGCTGAAGCAGAGGCTACCTGCAGACTCAGGCAGAAATTATTTTGTGGGCATACTTGTCTCACTTAAAGTCATTTTCCTTGAAGCTGCAGAAATTTCTTGCCTGGGCTTTATGCTGGGCTTTTTTAAAAAAATTCAGACTTGAACCCTGGATTAAAACATGACGGCAAATCCCTCCCCGCCCCAGCTGTGGAGTCAAGGACATAAGAGAATCCAAATGGAAGGGAAAATATCTCTCCTGGCAGCAGGCAAAGGGCAGAAAGGCTGCTCTGGCTGTGCAGTGTGGGACAGCCCCAGGCTCCCCCCCACCCTCTGTTTCCCACTGCTGTCCCATGATGGCCACAGTGTGCTGAGGACCAAGAGCAGTGGCAGAGACATTGGCACGCCCAGTTGGTGGGGAGGCTGCATCCAGATGGAATGTATCACAGCACACCTGGACCCTCACCATGCTGCCAACCAGCCTACATAAAAGAAGTTTTCTGCTGCAGGAAGGAAAACAGGTTGAGGGCCCTAGCTTGAGCTTTCTCCGCTCAGCAGTGCATTCATGCAGAACAGAAAAGGGGCCAAATGTGGGGCAGGCAACCCCCATGAGCTTGCTGTGCTGGCTCTCATTAATATCTCAGGACCCTGGAGTAGTAGGTTAGTGAGATGCCTAAGGAGGAGGAAGATTTGGTGGCAAGGTGCACCGGAGAGGACAGGGGAAATTCAGGCAGCTGAAGCTCCCCAGCTCTCCCCACTCCCACAAACCCAGTCCAACTGATACCAGGACTGTAGTAGCCATAGGAGACAAATGTGGCTGTAAGGGACAAATGGAGATGCTGTTAGGTGACAGCCAGATAAATGACAGACGGAAAAAAAAGCCTTGCAAGCTCTGCACAGAATAAAGAGGGGAAATTGCTGAGACATGGCTGAGCTGGCTGCTGCCAGGAGTAAATCAAGTCCCTGGAGGTGTCTGGGAATATGTACCCACATCCTTAGCATAGGAACTGGCTGCAAATCAGGTTTAGGGTGGTCAAAGCAGCCTCAGTAAGTGAGGGTTTGAGAAGGGTAAGAGGAATAGAGCTAGCCTTCTCCAGCCCACAACCCCATCATCTTTGAGTCTCCGGCAGACCCCAAGAGGGGATCAACCCCTTGCTCCCCATGAGATGAGCCAGGCCAAGTGGGTGATGTGTTCAGGGGGGCTGTTGCCCACCCCACTGAGGGGTGCTTCTCCCTTGCCAGCCCTCCCCACCACCTATCCCATGGGAAACAGCCACTTCCCTTTTCAAGAGGCCACAGAAGAAGGAACAGCCAACTCTCCAAACCTAGGAGGTTCAATACCAAAATGCAGGCTGAGGGCACCTTGTTTCCCCTCTTCCACTTCAGACTTGGCCAAGGTCTCAAGCTTGCACACAACTCACCTCTGTTGCAAGCAGTGCCTCTCCCGGGACATGACGCCTCCCCCACAGGACCGGGAGCAGGTGGACCAGGAGCTCCACTCTCCCCACCACTTGGTGACTTCTTCATCCCAGGGTCCAGCTACATCTGCTGCCTCACTACTGTCCTGACAGAAACAGAGCATGGTTAGCTGGAGAACCTGGTTCCTCTCCACCCCAGGCAAAGAAGAACCTTCCAAAGGCAGCTCCCCACTCCCCAGGGAATGTGTCACCTCAGAGCCTTCTAAATGGGCAGCACTGTGACAATCATGGCAGGATCAGGCCCCTTTAGGGCCTCACCAGGCTCACACATCTCAAAATTCAAATTTCCCTCCAAGACTGAGTTATTCATGGGAAGGGGGATGCCTCTGGGATCTCATGTCATGATATAGAGAAGAGCTGTCAGGCTGGACATGTGTGGCAGTAATGCCAGCTGCAGCCTGATCCCACAGCATTGCTCTCAGCCCAGGACAGACAGAACAGCAGATCACAGCTCATGCTGCCCACCTGGGTTTGACACACAGTCAGGAGAAAAGAGGATGAGCTGCAGTACTTGGCCATGTGGAGGCTTGCCTGCAGGAAAGCTGGGGGTATGCATCTGTTACTTGCTGGAGCTGCACTTCAACAAACTTCTCTTTGTGACTAAATCAGCTCAGGTCCAAGCTCCTCACCCTCCAAACTTCACAAATAGAGTTTTCAAGAGTGCTTCAGAACCACAGCCTCCTGCAGTTGCACCCCACCCTCTTCCCCATGCACCCCACTACGTTCAGAGGAGGACTGCTCCCTCTCTTTGCATGCCTCACTGAGGCTGAGCCTTTAAATTTGGCAAACCCGAGCTCTTTTGGCCCCAACATGGTAATTGCAGCAGGCTGCTGTTGGCTGTGCTTCCACAATTCCCAGCAGGTAAGGGATTCTGTGTTTTAGCTGCGGTTTTTTTTGCTTGTGATATTTTCCTGTTTTGTGTCTGATGGCCTAAAAGCTTACAGGGACTTTGGCAAACTAAATTGCGCAGGAACTAATTTGCTGTATACTGAAATACAGCTGTGAGTAGTGTTAAATGCAGTGGTGAGTTTAACATGGAACAGTGATTGGAAGGGACTTATCCAACTGAAAATGCTGACAGCATTTCCGTATTAGAAGAAAATGAGTAATCTGTGTGTGTTTGAAGTCTGCTCTGTTGAACTAAGGGCTCAGGGAAGTTGTATCAGTGCAACTATTAGTAAAACATGCTGGTTTGTGGCAGTGGCTAATAGTCTTGTTGCAAGGGACTGATTTGCAAAGTGTAATTGATGGATGTGAAAGAAAACTCAGCAGGATTTGCTCATCATTAAATGTGCTCTGTTTACTATTTTGGTTGACTATGTCTTTGCTTTATGCCCTTTCATGGTGTAATAAAGCCAAAGTGTTCTTCATCTTGCAGTGTAATTCCTGCCTGAGAACTTGTTGTTTCTACAGTCTCTGCCAGCAGACCATCCTCTGGGCAGAGGAGATGCAGCTGGTTTTATGCAAATGTTTTTAAGCTGTAACTTAGCGTGGCTGAAATGCGCATAGTGCCTCTTCTTGGTGATAGCCAAAGCATGTTGAAAGTAACGTGACTCTGCTGCAAAAAAGTACCATGTTACCTGATGCTTTACTCTCTAGCGATTACAACAGTTGATTTCAAAAAGAATACAAAAAATCTCTTTGCTGTACTTAGATGTTCTGACTGGAGCTGACTTGCCTGACAGGGACCGAATGCTGTGGCTGGCAGCTGGGTTGCTCAAGAGAAAAACAAAATTTCAAAGAAACAGACTTGTTTTCAAAAGTATTTTTTTTTCTCTTCTTTCAAATTACCATCTCAATCTACATCCTACAAGTATTTTTCTCTGACTGTGTATTATCACTGTGTAGTTTCCACATTTACAAAGGGAAAGAAACCAGAGGTCTCTTAATGTAAAGTATTTTCAGCTAAAATCTTTCCCTGACCCCTTCTCTGCGATAAGCATCTCAAGGTCTGTGGAGGAAGAGCTCTTCACAACTGTCAGGAAGGAGAATGCCAACAATTTATCTCGTGTCTGTGGAGAGCTAAGTGCAATACAGATTCTCCCATAGCTGGGGTAATAATCAAACCTGGTGTGTTAACTATTTCAATGAAGAGTAGTTACATGAGGTGCATGGACTGCCCAGAGGGAAGGCACATGGACCAAAAGCTGCAATATTTACATAGCTTTTCCCCAGGTGGCAATAAAAATCTGTGTAGCTGTAATTTCCAAGACAGTCCTGCCCTGGATATCTTACAATCCAAATAGGTGAGATGGGACACAAGGGAAATGGATGAAGGGAAGTGAAATAGCCTGTTCTACTGTTCCCTGGATATGAAAAAGCCTTTGTGTATTTGGAGTGGTGGAAGGCTGCAGGAGCCTATTTAAGTTTACTGCTCTTGGGTGTTTTGCCTTGATGGAAGGAGACTTGGGGTGTGGTGGCAGAGCTGAGGTTTGGGGAAGATCAGCATCTCTACCTTTGTGTTCCTCTTTCTTCCAGTTAGAATAGGATACATTTCTCTCTGTGTTATGACTTTCAAGAATGACAGGAGCCCAAATGAAGATTTATTGAAGGATGTTAGTCAGAGACTTTTTTTTTTCCCCCCTAATAAAATGTGTTCCCCTGTATCAATAGGCCCTGTTCCTGCTTCCTCTCCATGCTGGAGGAATCAATTGCTTTTTAAGTAGATTGATTTGGCTCTCAGGTTTTCCATGACCAAGCTCCCTTGCTAGTCCTTGCCTAAGAGCATTTATGTCCTTGTGTAAGCAAGGACAATGCTGAGCTGTCCCCTCAGCCGTTGAGACTTACAGCATGACTGCCTCTGAGGCCTAGGGCTGGTGACACGGAGGGGGAGCTTCAGGTACTAGAACAGCTGGTTCCAATCTGTGCTGAATTTATTATACTGTCAGAAATAAATCTGTGTTAACCATGACACACAAATGGTTCTTGGTTTTAATTAGAGATAGTTGCATTTTCCAAATTTCCAGATAATAAATTAAGGACTGTGAGGCAGACTGCAGATTAGATCAGCTCGTAGTTTTAGTTTCCCAAGTCCCTCAGCAAATCCCAAGATTTAGCTTCTGGCTGAGTGAATCTCCCCAACTCCTCCTTAGAGAAGGAGAAATCAAAGGGGCTTTCCAACAAGCCTGAACTTTCCTGGTTACGGGAGATGCTGAAGCTGCTCTAACTTGCACTCTGCTGCAGAATCACAGAAACACAGCAGCAGCAGACGGGCACAGGTCCAGCCTTTGTAAGCTTGGCTTTGCCTGGGCTTGGGTGAGGGGTCTGCCTAAAGGATGCAAGAGGGTCAGGTACGATTCTTTAGGTGATGAGGAATATAAGGCCTAGGACTTGCATCCACAGCAGAGACAGACCATGTTCCAATTCAGCCAGGTGCTCTCCGCAAGAATTTCCCCCGAGGCATTTGTGGCTTGGCACACTGTGATTATACAGCTGCAGTTCTTCCCCTCCGAGGCTAACCGAGTTATTCCCATGCTTCTGCACCTACGCTGGAGGCCACGCAACTGAGTGGGTGAGGGCTGCCCTCCTTGCTGGGGGCACCAGAGCTATAAACCCCACCTTGCAGGAAACTTTCTCCAGGATGAAATATCTGTCTCCAGATTTGCCAATATCAATGACAGTCTCTAAGCCAGCACCACTGAAAGGTTCTTCTGTCTAACCGGAGACTCGGCAGCTGCCTCCGCTCTACCCCCTGCCAAACAAAGGCTTCAGCCCTGCAGAGAAGGGTGGGCCTGGACTGACATCCTATCGGATTTCCAGGCGGTCTTTCTGAAGGGCTGAAAGGGATAAAATAAATTCTTCGCTGACTCTCTGTCATGCTTTGGATCAGCTCTGAGCTATGCTGGGTTTCCCAGAAACCTGGGAATAATTGCAATTACCGTGTCGTTGGCCTAGTCTCCTGTGTTGCTTATTGTTGTGCTTAATCTTGAGATTCATTAAAGCCTGGGTGCCGGAAAAAAGCCGCCTGGGAAGAGAGACCACAAACATGCCTGTCTAGTTCCCTTAATAGAAAAGCTGGGGGGGTGGGAAGGCTCTGCTGCAGTCTGGCATGCCTTAAAGGCTGGCCCACAACTGAAGGGCACAGTAGATGCCATTGAACTGTTCTGCTCAACCTTGTCAGAGCTTAGAAGACTACTACAAACAGCAGCTGAAAATGAAATTAATTCTTCACAGACCTCTTCTGAGGACATTAACTGCCTGTCCTCTGCGAAAAATTTCCATGATCCCTTTACCTAAGGGCATCTCTCTGCAGCAAACCACACTACTTGCTGAAATACTAAGTAGCTTCAGATGTCTTAATGCCTGGAACAGACATCAGATTATTATCTGGAAATGAATTATCATGTTCAGCCCCCCTGGTTTGGGTTCCTTGTGTCATACTCTGACTAAAGCTGTGGTGAGAGATTCTACCACAGCCCTGAAAAAAAAAAAAAAAGCATTTGCAATTGCACCCTGATGTTTTACAGAAATTGGTGTTTGTGTAAAGCTATTTCTCATCTTGCCATTGCTTTATCCTATTTGAGTAGGCTAGATAGCTTGTATGAGAGATTCAATGTAGGACACAGACACAAACCCAAATTTTGCTTAGAAAAACTGAAATGATGTTTGATACAGTTTCCCATGAGGGGAAGGTATCCTGCGGTAAAATGAGCAACACAGAATAATTTTTACGGGATCTGAAAGAACAATCTGGGGAAAAATGGTAAGCTTGCTAAAGATGTGATAAAGAGCAGATAAGTAACTGAAATCTGGACATATAATGAGGCACAGAGGAGAAGCAAAAAAGAAAGCAGCTGAACAGAAGCCAGAGGAGAACTATCAAGTACTCTTCATAATCCTGCCATGACAGAAAGCTCACAAGCAAGTGCTGCATGCCATTTTAAAATGCTTGATCCAAGTTAGATATGTATTCCCTTCAAGTGGGATAACACACTAATTCTGGGGCAAGCTGCTAGAAAGGACAGAAATCTGTGAAGGAAAAAAGGGAGTAAGAGACAGTCTGCATGAGCGGCATCTCTGTCCTCAGGATTTTCAGAGGCATTGAAGGCAGTTAGCCCCACGTAGGAAGGAGCTTGCTTACCCTGTCTACAGATTGAGGCTTTCTACAACACTCTTTATATAATCATGTTGCACGCAGAAAACCGCTCAGCAAGAGGAATTGCCGGCTAATCGCCTAATGGCCATTTTGTGCACTGTCTTGTAGCAGAGACACCAAACAATACTACCAACCACAACTGCCAGGCCAACCTGCGCCACACAATCCTTGATCAGAGTGCTCTGCAGAGATCTCCTGCAGTATGGGAGTCTTTGGGGCAGAACAGGCAACAGTGCTGGTGCATGTTCGCCCTGGAGAGGTCTGAGCAGACCTCCTCCCAGCCCCGGATGACCTCGTAGGTGCTTGCACAAGCACAACTGCTGGGGGCGGGGAGGATCGTGAGCGGCCAAGGCTCGTGTATACAAGTTGATGGAGGAGTCCATCCATCCAGGTCAGTTCTCAATGGTATCTTTTTAGCTTGACCTGGATTGCTCTGCCTGAAGCTTCTCTCTGACTTTGCCCTACAGTTAAGGGATGAACAGAGCAGGCAGTAAATGCAATGGAAACAGGACACTTAGGATTTAAAATGAAGACACCACCCGGAGACTGCTGCTCCTCAAAACGGAGTTATCTGCAGTAAAGCTGCAGCCTCCAGTCTTCTCCATGTTTAAGACTGCTCATGTGCGATTGCCTCACCCCAGCTACGGCCTTATCCTGGGGGAGGGTGGGAAACACAATCCAAAAACCCTCTTCCTTTAGCACAGCGGAATCCCTTTAGTAGCAGAGAAATGTGGCCGGGTTCCTCTGGGGAAACAGGAGCGCCAAGCCACAATGCGGGCAGTGACCCGTGAAGGCAGGGGCACAGCTGGTGCACTGCAAAGCTGGGATTTCTGCCTCTCCTGCCACAATGATGGGGGGCAGGTTGCCCCAGGAAGGGGAAGGTGACTGGAAGAAAGCTTTTGGTGCTGCTGTGAAACAAGTGCCATGAGGAAAGAGGGCCAGGTAGAGGACGTCCTTTGTGGAGGAGCACAGAGGTGAGGAAGGGAGTACGTGAAGGGAGCACAGGGCTTTGATGCCCAGACATGTGCCCTGCAGTTCACTGAGAAAGCGGCTGCTAAACCCACACCCGGGGTGGCAGGAGGGAGAGGGAAGAGGAAAATCCGCCTGTTTTCAGCCCTAAACTAGAGCCAACCCCTCTGCTAGGGATGAACATGAGGGACAGCCTCCAATGAACCCCCAGAGAAAGGCCTTGTGCCGCTCATGGTTCTTCTGATGGGGCTGGGAAGCCGCCTCAGGCGTCCTCACCCCGAGTCGCTCGGTTCTTACTGCCGGGCCGCCAGGGAGCGGGCAGAGCCCGGTCCCCGGGGTGAACGTGGGGAGGGGAGACACAACAAAACCCCTTCCTCGAGTACGAGGGCGGGCGGCGGGAGGACACCCAAACCCAGGCTGTCCCCGGTGGGACCCAGGAACCTGCGGGGAACGGCAAAGGCGGCGCCGCCNNNNGCCCCGCCAGCTCGGAGCGCCCCTCCTGGCCCCAGCTCCCCGAGGGGAGGGAAGGAAGGAAGGAGGGAGAGAGAGGAGAGGCTCTGCCGCCGCCGGCCCACCCGCCGCCGCTTACCTTAACGCCGAGGGGGGCGGCGGCGCTGAGGAGGAGGAGGATGCGGAGGAGGAGGATGCGGAGGAGGCAGCGGGGAGCGGCGGCCATGCCGCGCTGCTGCAGCGGAGGCGGCGGGGCGGCCCACCAGCGGCGGTAGCAGGAGCAGCC
>VZRU01004506.1:6842-20212 GCA_013398155.1 Pedionomus torquatus | reverse complement strand
GGCAGCGGCGTGGCACGGCCCCCGCTGAGCCGCCCGGGCCGGCCCCTGCCCGGCGCAACCCCCTCGCCCCCGAGCGAAGCCCTCCCCTGCTTTCCTCCTCCACAAAACCCCCCTCGCTACCCGATTCCTGCGCTTTCCGGGCAAGCTCTGCTTCTTTTGAGGGATGTGTGTTTGAGGGTTCTCTTTTGGGGACGGCTCGGGCTGGAGGGCCGGTCCTGCTCCGTGCTGGGAAGGGTGGGAGGAAAACATCACCCTCGACACGGAGAGCTGCTCTTGCTGGTGCTGTGTGCGGATCAACAGGGTGAGCCAGCCTGCTCACCTGGCCCCGGGACAGAGAGGACAGAGTCGCTCGGGGGCCCTAGTTCTCAGCCGCGGTCTGTTACGACACATACCAAAGCCCAGCTTAAGCCTCACATGAAAATTGTTCGCAACTTTGTCAGTTCATAGAGTCATAGAATGGGTTAGGTTGGAAGAACCTTAAAGATCATGTAGTTCCATCCCCCTGCTATGGGCAGGGACACCTCCCACTAGACCACGTTGCTGAAAGCACCCAAAGTTCATGTGTCCCATCTTTATGCAGTAACTGCGAAATCAGACCCAAGTGGGTCTACTCACACCAGTCTGCTCTGTGTTTAAGGCCTCCTCAGAAGATGCAGTGTCACCTCAGGAGCCCCATAAGCTTTCTCAGACCTTCCAGGCTAAAGAAATCTGCCAATCCTTATCTCCAGGTGCTGCTTTCAGGCTGGCACAATGTATCTCAATAGCCAACTGTGCAACTTCAAAGGGACAAATCTGCTTGCTGGTGCCTTGTCCCTTCCTTTCTGGATCCCCCCTGCTGTACTTGTGATGAGAAGGCAGCCCTTGGCAAGATGCTGTGAGTCTCCGTGCCACACACCTTGACCCTCCCCACAGGCCGGCTGCTCAGAGCCAGGGACAGGGAGTGTACAGAAATGGCATTAGGTGTCCCAGCCTGGGGAGGGCATCTGGGGACCAGAGGTTCCTGCCCGCCAGATGTGCTGGAAAGTTTAGTGTGGGAAGGTGACCCGAGTCTTCCATGTCTCTTCCATGGCAAGGGTTACAACCTCAAGGTGGAGGGAGGGAGGAAGAGGGGGGTGATGGAGGGGTGTCGGGGGGGGAGTGACTGGGGGCTCCTTATCACAACTGTTAGCTAGCAGGAAGGGGAGGAGGGGGTGATCCACTTCTGACCTATCCAGAGAAAGCAAGGGTGAGAAGGAGT
Source organism: Pedionomus torquatus (assembly GCA_013398155.1). Lineage (NCBI taxonomy): Eukaryota > Metazoa > Chordata > Aves > Charadriiformes > Pedionomidae > Pedionomus > Pedionomus torquatus. The sequence continues at coordinate 18,975 of VZRU01004506.1, read as the reverse complement.
GATAAATAACATGGCGACTCTGTGAGCTGCCTTTTACAAAGGCAGGGCCGTGAAAAAGCTTCCGAGTTGATTCTTGGCTCTCCTGCCCTGCTGCAGCCCCATGTAATGTCCTTCTGGAGCCAGCTCCTACCCTGTAAGGCTGAGCAAAGCTGAGAAGAGGCAGAGAGGTGGAGGAAGAAAAGTGCCTAAGAAGAAAAGGAGGGTTGGCTCCAGCTGGGCAAGGGAGTCAATAGCAGTGCTGGTCCAGTGTGTCTGATCTCCGTCAGGCCCCCCTAAAAACCAGTGTCTGAGCAGCAGCTCTGGGAGGCAGAAGCAGCCTATTGATTACTGCTTGGTGCACAGATGATTTAGAGAGGGGAATCTGCATGTGGCACTAAGGGAGCATGACGGGGCAAATCCAGGTGGCCAGTGACGCTCCAGAGACCCTCTGTGACCCTTCTATCCTGACCTTTCATGCTAGTCTGGCTCTCATCCTGCAAGCACAACTCGTGAACCTCTTCTGGTCAAAGGGGTGATGCAAGTGCAGTGCAGAAAGCAGCAAGACAATGTCAAAATGCTGCTTGCCATTTTATATCCTGAGTTTGGTTGTTTTTATCCAAGCAGTGTGGTTGTTTCCCTGACACGCAGAGGAGATTTTGAATATTCTCAATGTCAGAGCAAGGGCATGGGAGATAAAGGTTTTCTCATAGTCTTGAGATACACACCCACAGGTAACCTGTGTATGGAAAGGTTTAATAGTCCTATGGAACCAATTAATACATTGGAAACCTTCCTAATAAAATCATCACCAACCACCACAAATAGCTTCCAATCTTGTAATCATTTGTAACCTGCCTCTCCCAATTTGTATGGGTTTTTTTTCCCCACTGTCTTTATTTAGAACATAAAGTTGCCGCTTTCTAACTGGACCAACTGGTTTCGCTGTGGTCTGTATTATGTCTGTGAGCAGGCTGAGATCTGCATGTACAGAAGCCCTTCTGGTTTTGCATTGAGCCCTACCATTACAGAGGACTTTTCCTCAGTTGCTTCCCAGTTTCGTGTGCCCTGTTAGCAGAAAGTAGGTCTGTGTTACCACCAGGGAGTGTTTAAAGGATTCACAAGGTGGAGGTTCTCCCCTTTATTACCACCCAAGAGCACAGCCACATGGTTTCATCCTAACATTTCTCTCCGTAACTAGAATTGAGCTGGGGCCAGCCAGAGTGTTTTGTTGTAGGTGCTGACCACGTTTGGACACATGGGCTGCTTAGGAGGAAGGATTCACACTTATCCCTTGCCCTCTTGTTAGGTCCCGGTCCAATTGGTCTGGTTCCTCACACCTCTGGAAGTTGCTAGGATTTCAACCTCTTGTTTCTTTGAAGTGGGTTTCATCAGCCAACTGTTTCTCTGAAAAGCTTCCAAACAGTCAGGAGGGCAATCAAAGCATGTTGCCTTTGGCAAGCAGGACTGGTATTTGTGGCAGCTGTTACAGCAGGTCCTGCAGGACTAGAGCAGATCATCCTCTAATGTCACCTGAAGGGATTTATTCTGCTCACAACTCACTTGCAGATGTCACAGATGGAAGCCATTGGGAAAGTCCTGGGACTTGTAGAGTGATTGTAGAGTCTGAGAATTTAGAAAAATGCATGTGAGACTCTGGCCTGGAGTATAAAGGTCTTTGGACACTTTTTTATTTCTCCGTGTGTGTTTTCCTTCCATTGACCAAGCTTCTGTCTTTGATCACAGTCTTGCAGGACACTGCACTGGGTTTTCAGTCCATCCCTCTGGCCAAACAGTTCCAGTAACTAAGCTGGCTGGCTTCACCTTGTCCTTGCCCTAGCACAGATGCCCCTTCCTGGCCTTGGGAGCAGAAACAACAGCTGGACTTTGCTGTCCCCGTGAGGAGGAACCTGTGTGGTGCAAGACTCCACTCTGCAGATACAAGCTCGAAGCAGGGAAATGGCTGGTCCTTCTTTCTATCACTCTGAGCAGCTCCAAGAGTTCAGCTTTTTTAACAAAGAAAACAGTGGCTTCATTCAGCTCAAGCTGTCATTGTGCAAAGAGGCCAGGTCTGCTCCTCCATGGAGACCTCCTTGACCTGAAACTGCTTCTCAGAGATGTCTGAATGGTCCCTGAGCTGCTGGGGTAGAGAATGGAGCAGACCTCAAAGGAGGTATGCTGTGGAGAGGCTGTTTCCACCCTTCATGTTGAACCACGCTGCTGTCCCTGCTCTGGCTCTGAGAGGTTCTTCAGCTCTCGAGTGCCCTCATGAGGGATCTGCAGAGCCCTCTCCTCAGCCTGAGCCTAAGTGCACAGTGTGGCCAAAGTAGGGAGAGGGCAGTGGGAGGTCTACTTAAGGCTTTGTACCCTCCTCGAACCGGGGACATGCTTGAAAAGCTGTATTCCTTGAGCCTTTTCCTTGTAGGCTTTTAGATGCGCGTCCCACAGACTGAGGCCAAGCTCCTTTGTGCAATTCATCGTACATCTGCTTCCCCTGGAGAGATGAAGGTGGGAAATAAAAGAAGTCTTAATCTCCCAATATCTGCAAATCTCTCCTACAATGGAGGCTTTGTAGGTCAAAAAGCAACTCCTGAGGGGCCAGTCCTGTGGCAGCAGAGCCTGCCTGTGCATGGAGATGCAGAGAGTTAAGCTGTGGATGGGTTCCCAGAGGTTAAAGCTCAACAGGAGAAACATGGCTTGTCTGGGTTCACTACCTGCTTCTTTGTGTCTATCCTTCCTCCAGCTTTAGTCCGTGCTGGTGTGAAGGGGTAAAAAGAGATGTAGCAAGATGTGCGTGTTGCAGGGACAGGGACGCTGCAGGCAGAGCAGGTGGCGTGTCAAGCCTGTGCAGCACCAGCTGGGCCACTTGCCTTTAAATGCTAGGGATGACGAGTTAGTCACCTCATAAGGCAGTGGCACGCTCACATTTATAATCAGCACTAACTTTGTAACGGAGCAGTCCAGGTTGGCCTTACAAAACTGGTTTCACCCCTCAGTTAAGCTGCTATGTAATTTTTGAGGTATTTTTTAGGGTCATTGCGCACACTGTGGCAGCATATCCTTCCCTGCAGAACATCTGCTGCAGAGAGTGGGACTAAAAAAAAATTTTTAAAATGGGAAAGATAGTTGGGGAGGGAGATAGGTTCCTAAATAGGCTAAGTGGAATAAGAAATTATATTTTTTTTTGTAGATGAGAAGTTGAAAAATAATTTAGTGTTAGCATTGACATAACAGCAGGCAACTGATAAGCTCCAGCCAAACCCGTGCCTTGCTGTGCTTGGGGAGTGCATGTATGTGCAGGAAGAGATGCTGCCAGAGAGATTCTGAACCAGGTGAATGGAGGACAGCTGTCCTTAGCACAGGTGGATGTGTTGCCCAGGAGGAATAAATTCATTTACCTCAGACAGTGCAAAGTTGGACCATGCCCTGCTCCATCCTAATCTTGCTCTGATCTGTCACAGCAGTCAGAGAGCTGGTGGGAAGGGGGAGCTTTAGTACCTCCAGAGCTGCCATGGTTGCATCTGCTCTTGGCTGTGTACCACGTCCTCTGTGGTGGTCTCCCTTGCCAGGGGCTCTGCAGGTGCTGCACCCATGCCCTAGGCAAGCCCTTGCCGGAATACAACATTTCTGATTTAACTCTCAGTCTGTGAAGAAGAAGGGAACCTGAATCCCTGGCTGGGAGGAACCAGCTGGAGGATCTGCTCTTCTCTAAAGTGACTCCAGGGCCAGCCCCAATGGGGTGTGCAAGGCAGGGGATGGTGTGGAAATGCTGTGTCTCAGCACAGTGAGTGGGGGGGTTGGCCTTGTGCCTCTGCATTGGCATCTCTTCCTTTTGGGCAGGAGCGCTGCTCAACCATTTCAGGGACTTGCAGGAGGGTCTTGCTGGGTACATATTAAAGATCCTTTCTCTGAATTGGCTGCAGATTTAATCCCAAAAGTTAGAGAGGCACAGTCACTGCTGAGCAGTTTCTGGATTTGCCTGCCCTGGTTTCCCTGACTCATTTCAACAGCAGGTACTGTTCCTGCTCTTGGTTCAACCTGTTTTTTGGAACAGGTACGAAGATGGTGATTCTGTCTACCAACACAGACCATGGTGAGCATGTCATCTAAGGGAAAATCACTAGTGCACCCTTCTGCCTGCAGAAGCTCTTGGAGCTTTTTCAGCTGCTCTCTTTAGGCTCACTTTTGAATTCGTGTGCAAAAGACCAAAAAAGCAGCCCAGTTTTGGCATCCAGCAACCACTGCACCTGGTGATACTGGATTTTCATCTGAATCTTTGGGCTAGTACCAAATATTGTCCTCTCACATCAGACAACAGGAGATGAGCGATGCTTACTTCTGACAATTGATCACATGAACATCTGTTTGAAAATAGATGCCAATGTTATGAGTGTTTAGGTTGCCAGAGCCTGGGCAGGAACTGAAGAAAATCCAAAATAACAGGGTAAAGCCTCTCTTTTTTTCAGCCCCCTCTCAGTGTAGGCCAGAGCTGGCCAAAACAATTCATCGCAAATGTAAGAATTTAAGTGTGCTGAGGTAGTGTGACACTGGGTGGAATGGATCTGATCAAGGGTGTTTAAATGAGAAATATTTGCTTTCTGTATTTCCAAAATATTTCAGTTGTAAGTGGATTTCCGTCTAATTATTAGGTATTATGCAAAGCTCAGTATGTTCCAGTTTAGTTCGAATTCAGCAGCTGTTTGTAGGTTTGTTTTTAGTTTTGTTTTTTTCCAACTAAGCATTGGCAAAGTTAGAATGATTATCCCAAATAACTGAGAGAAAGGTTGTTTTAGATTTTTCCTGAAAAAGCAAATATTCACTTTATTTGCACAACTACAGCCCTGACCTAAATAAAGCTTTACCCATACGATGATCTCTTTTGCTTAATGAACTGAAAATAGCTAGAGAAAAAAAACAAACAGGATATGGTAAGACTCCAGTCTCACTTAAAAGACTTTGCTTGTTTCTTTCACAATCTTATTATTTATTTTCAAATAAAAGTCTTGTTTCAGAAGCAAGCAGGTATTTTGTCTTTAAAAGGTCATAAAAATATCTCTGTATTAGAACAGCTCAGCTTACAGCAATGTGCCCAAGCAGCATAAAGTTACTATTGCATACCTTGGCTATGCATTACAAACACAGTACATAAAACAGATGTGAGATAATGTTAAAATACAGATTTCCCTCCAGATATTGACGTAGCAAGATTAATGCTTTGCTGGCTCTTACATCAACACCCATACTGAACTGTGCAGAGCAGAAACAGGGTTTTCTGCTACGGAAGTAGTGTATAGCAGTAAAGAGAATGGAGGGGAGGAAGGAACCCATGTCTTGTACAAAACCAAGCGCTGTGTTGCCCTGCTGATGCTGAGCTCCAGCAGGTAATTCTTGATCTAGCCCATCATTTGTCATAATTAAAACTCCTGTGGTCTTGTCTTCATGTCCCCAACCAACCAAAAAAGTCTGTTCTTTGGCTAGAATATGAGCAAATAACCCCATCCTCTTCCTTCATTTTTTGCCCTCCTCGAAGTTAATGGCCACAAATCTCCTGTGACAGGACAAGGCACGCAGCAGGAGGGAAGAAGAGACAGGCTGAGTTTTTAGGATACATGGTTGCGGCTCAGCTGAGCCATCAGTGGGGCAGATCAGCAAGGCATCATTAGCAAGAGACCTGGCCAATGCCAGGGTCCATTTGGTGTAAGGAGCACTCAGAAGCAGTGCTTGTGAAAACATCATAGTGTTCTTGATTTGTATCTTCTTCAGACACAAAGCCTGGTTCTGCAACACCACAGTCTGGGCTGCTTATATGGAAATAAGCCATGCTCTGCTACAGCTGCTCCTTCTCTGGTAGGCAGCACTATAGGCACAAGGGGCTGGCACCTGGGGCTAGCTGTAGAGTTGTTATAAATGTTGTAAACACCTGCACCTAGGCCCCAGGTGTTTCCTGAGTTGGCTGCTCTACCTCAGAGTGTCTGCAGAAATGCAGAGTGCAGGGGCATCATAGTGTTTCCAGGACTTGGATTTCTCCTCTTGGGGTGCAGAAGGGGAGGCACAGTAAGAAACCAGCCTGCTTTGTCGAGGATTTTTAGTGTTAATGGTGGAGATTTTCTCTTTACGAGCTAATCTCAGCTCTGCTCCTTGTTGCTTTGTCTTATGCCAGAGCAGCAGCGGTCCAGCAGGGAGGCAGATGCACATTTGGAGGGCAAGGACCTGGTGTGCTAGCCTATGTGGTTTGAAATAAATATCAATATTAACATCTACATTCGTCAACAAAAGTTAGCTGGGGAGAGGCAAGCAGACAGCTCCCTGCCCTATGCAGAGATCAGCAATCCAGTGGAAGAGCAATCTATTGTGTATGACCAAAGAGATGGTCATAGCCTTGGGGTGGCAAAGGGATCCAGAGTGGACTTTTATTTAAAGAGCAGCGTTAAGTTAAACTGTATTACTCATTCTTTTACCTGTGCAATACTTTGAGGCTTCACACTATCAGAGTGACAGTAAGGTGCTTTCTGTTTCATTGCTCTCTGTCTTTGGAGATTATTTTCTGGCATATGGGATCCCCGTGTGCAGACACCCTGAAATTTCTTGTAATTGATGTTTACAGAATTTCTGAACTGCAGGTTTGTTTGAACATCCCATCTGGTCTTTTCTGGCTGTCAATTAATCTGTGCAAGTGGGACTCTCAGGATTGACTGGTCAAACCCTCAACTAGCAAACTGGTGGTCTTTTTGAAGCATGCCTTCAAAATGTTGGGGTTTGGGTAATTTGACTTTCCTGTGTTCCAGCCACTCTCTGCAAAGAGAGAGGAACCTTCCATTCAAAGTACATTGTGAGACTGATGTATACAATAGTAGAAAACTGAGGGAAAGGGAGAATGAAAGAGCTACTGAACTGAATTATCTTTCTGGCATACTAGTTGTGTATGCTATTTGTGTATTTCCTGATAGAATTACTACCTGCAAAGTCCTGTTTTGCCTTTTGCCTCCCCGCATAGTGATGTTCTCCTGTGCAATTAGCAGTCTAAAATATCCACTCTTCCCATCTGCCAGGTGGAGGCATGTGATCTATTACCTCCAACACTCAGCCAGCCAAGTGGCACCTGTCAAACTATTCCCAGGAAGGTATGGGAAACAAATTGAAGAAAAATAGCACTGGCTGTGCCTCTGTCTGTACTGAAGTCAGCCAAGACCATCTTTCCAACCCTTCCCAAACCTCTGGCAGCCTTTCCTTCTAGGGTTGGGTGTGGACTTGGCAGCCTCCCTTCTCAATGGTCTGCACTGGGTGGATGGGTAGGACCAGGTGGGAAATGCGGCTCCACAGCCCACTCAGCTTGTCGGAGTCCATGTGGTCGTACGAGCTGGGGGTCCTAGTGTTGGTGAACTTGGCCCAGAGGAAGTCACGGACCCTCTCTTCCACCTGCTGGGGGCTGATGTGGGTCTCCAGCATCTCCTCATCCAACAACACAGTCAGCAGTAGGGCCACATCCTTGAAAGCTGCACTTTCATGGTCGCAGTATTTGTAGAAGATGAGGGTGGCCCCTGCTGGCAGCAGTTCAAAGCGGTGTATCACTGCAGCACGGCTCCCCTCCTGGAAAGCCAGGTTGAGCTCTGAGTCTACCTCCAGCTTGGCCCGGTCACTCTGGAGCCTGGATTTATCTGTGCCATTGATCTGGACTATGCCGGCATGCAGGGCAGCTGAGTAGGTATCAGCCACATGGGTGCTAAGGCATTGCAAGGTCCGCTCACCCTTGCGGGCGGCTGTGAAGATGATGATAGCTGGCTGCGTGTGGTGGGATGCATTGAGGTGCTTCTGCAGGAACTTGCGTCCACGAAGCCACAGGTGGGGACTCTGCCCCGGAAACTTGTGTTGCAGCTGGTTGAACTGGGACAGAAAGGCCTCCACCGTGGGGTTCCTAGGGGCTTGCTGCACCTTGGAGGTCAGGTTGCCGAAACAGAATATGCAGAAGCTGAGTAATATGAAGCCCATGATGACAAGCCCTGTTCAACAGGGGAGAGTCCCAAAACAGGGAACAGAAGTCAGTACCAAGTGACCTACAGTAATATGCTGGAAAGTAGCTACAAGGGCTCTTTTTTTTCCTCCCAGACCTTCCCCACTACCCCAGGAATGTGGTTCAGGTTGGCACACTCTCTGGGCGCCTAGGAGTGGTGAAGAGGCTGCTTGTCCCATGTGGTGAGAACCATGTTCCTACACACCAGGTAGGGAGGACTACAGCTCCAGAGATGGAGGCAAGGCTACAGTTTTGTTGTTGAAGTGCAATTTTTCTGAGGAAACTGCATCTGGCCACATGCTTTTTTTCTCTTCCCTCTGCTCTGTTTTCTTTAAGATTTGTGGCCATTCACAGCATGTACCTCCACATATGGAGGTGTCTGACCCAGCTAAGGTGTCCTGTTCACTACTTTCTTCCTAGCTATGCTGAGTGAACAAAGGCTACCATGCTTCTGCCCAGAAAAGGAGGACAGTAAGGTCCAGATGCACCGGCTTGCAACCCTCTTCATGGCAAAGCAGGTTCTCTTTCTACCAGGAGAAATGTGTGGTGCAAATCAGCATCACAGATTCTACCTGGGGCCCCACAACACAGAGGCAGACCGGGAAGGGGGACCATCAGCCTCAGACCTTCTAGGACATGCCAGGATACTCCTGGCACGCTGACCATGATGTGTCTGCTTTTGAGGCTTTAGAACTGTAGGGAAAACTGCTACCATAGGCTCAAACTGAGCCTATTTTTAAGGGGAAGGTTTTTCCCTCAAACCCTCAGAAAAGGCTGTGAAAGGTCTCAAGAGAGAAGAATTAAATGTGCTTCATTACTTGTTCCTGGAGTATTAGTGCCTTCTGGTCGATGAGTAACACACAAAGGAAGCTTCTTTTCCTCACCTTTCAGCAAAAGGAACTCTTTGGCCTTCTCCTGGCCTGTGTTTTGGATGGTGATGTTCTGCAAGCAGGACTGAGCCTCTGGCTTTGGGGCTGTGTGCCCTACAGTAAGAGAAGGAAATGTGCCACTCAGTGTAGAGGGAACAGCTAAGCTGGGCTATAATAAGAAAAGCAACAGAGCTGCCAGGAGCTCCCAGCTAAGGGAAAGAGTGAGAAGTGAATTCTGCTTTGGGTTAATAATGTTTTGAGTCTTGGCTCCTCCTGCTTTTGAGGCAGGGGAAGGAGAAAGATGATGCAGAGCACAGCACCGTTTCATGCCTTGCAAAGGAGGACAGTAGCCAAAGGAGAGAGAAAGAGAGAAGCCAGTTAATTTCTTATGCCTTCTTTCCTGTTTGACTCCAGAAAACTGACAGTGGGCACTAGAGAGCTCACCATAACATGTTTTTTAGTGCTGATGGAAAGTATAGACATGTGCACAGTGAAAGATCAGCAGTGTGCAGCCACCAGCTCACCTTGGGTCCCGTATCTGTTCCTTAACGTGCCTTGGGATCTGCTGTCCTGTGTTTCTTGCTCTATGTGCTCTGCTGGCTCCCGGTCTTCGAGAGGGGAAGAGGAACACTTCTCTGCCACGAGGCCCTTGGTGATATCTTCTGTGGCAGTCACATCTGAATGTGTAAATTTACTGTCAGAACACAGTGACTTGCTCCTTGATGAAGCATTGTCCTCTGCTGTGCAGTAGCGTTCATATTCTATACTTCTCCTCTGATCTTCCCCATTTTCCTGGTTGACTGGGCTGCCAACTTTGCTGTCTGTTTTAACATGGAGCAGCCAGGCTATAGGAAAAAAATTTGGAGACCTACAATTAGTATCTTCCAGCACGGGAACCACCAACCCTTTCTCCTGCTCTGCTCTCTAAGCAAATGCCCATGTGATCAGCATGTTGGAAATGTGGTACACACAGAAGGGGAGANGCTACAAGGGCTCTTTTTTTTCCTCCCAGACCTTCCCCACTACCCCAGGAATGTGGTTCAGGTTGGCACACTCTCTGGGCGCCTAGGAGTGGTGAAGAGGCTGCTTGTCCCATGTGGTGAGAACCATGTTCCTACACACCAGGTAGGGAGGACTACAGCTCCAGAGATGGAGGCAAGGCTACAGTTTTGTTGTTGAAGTGCAATTTTTCTGAGGAAACTGCATCTGGCCACATGCTTTTTTTCTCTTCCCTCTGCTCTGTTTTCTTTAAGATTTGTGGCCATTCACAGCATGTACCTCCACATATGGAGGTGTCTGACCCAGCTAAGGTGTCCTGTTCACTACTTTCTTCCTAGCTATGCTGAGTGAACAAAGACTACCATGCTTCTGCCCAGAAAAGGAGGACAGTAAGGTCCAGATGCACCGGCTTGCAACCCTCTTCATGGCAAAGCAGGTTCTCTTTCTACCAGGAGAAATGTGTGGTGCAAATCAGCATCACAGATTCTACCTGGGGCCCCACAACACAGAGGCAGACCGGGAAGGGGGACCATCAGCCTCAGACCTTCTAGGACATGCCAGGATACTCCTGGCACGCTGACCATGATGTGTCTGCTTTTGAGGCTTTAGAACTGTAGGGAAAACTGCTACCATAGGCTCAAACTGAGCCTATTTTTAAGGGGAAGGTTTTTCCCTCAAACCCTCAGAAAAGGCTGTGAAAGGTCTCAAGAGAGAAGAATTAAATGTGCTTCATTACTTGTTCCTGGAGTATTAGTGCCTTCTGGTCGATGAGTAACACACAAAGGAAGCTTCTTTTCCTCACCTTTCAGCAAAAGGAACTCTTTGGCCTTCTCCTGGCCTGTGTTTTGGATGGTGATGTTCTGCAAGCAGGACTGAGCCTCTGGCTTTGGGGCTGTGTGCCCTACAGTAAGAGAAGGAAATGTGCCACTCAGTGTAGAGGGAACAGCTAAGCTGGGCTATAATAAGAAAAGCAACAGAGCTGCCAGGAGCTCCCAGCTAAGGGAAAGAGTGAGAAGTGAATTCTGCTTTGGGTTAATAATGTTTTGAGTCTTGGCTCCTCCTGCTTTTGAGGCAGGGGAAGGAGAAAGATGATGCAGAGCACAGCACCGTTTCATGCCTTGCAAAGGAGGACAGTAGCCAAAGGAGAGAGAAAGAGAGAAGCCAGTTAATTTCTTATGCCTTCTTTCCTGTTTGACTCCAGAAAACTGACAGTGGGCACTAGAGAGCTCACCATAACATGTTTTTTAGTGCTGATGGAAAGTATAGACATGTGCACAGTGAAAGATCAGCAGTGTGCAGCCACCAGCTCACCTTGGGTCCCGTATCTGTTCCTTAACGTGCCTTGGGATCTGCTGTCCTGTGTTTCTTGCTCTATGTGCTCTGCTGGCTCCCGGTCTTCGAGAGGGGAAGAGGAACACTTCTCTGCCACGAGGCCCTTGGTGATATCTTCTGTGGCAGTCACATCTGAATGTGTAAATTTACTGTCAGAACACAGTGACTTGCTCCTTGATGAAGCATTGTCCTCTGCTGTGCAGTAGCGTTCATATTCTATACTTCTCCTCTGATCTTCCCCATTTTCCTGGTTGACTGGGCTGCCAACTTTGCTGTCTGTTTTAACATGGAGCAGCCAGGCTATAGGAAAAAAATTTGGAGACCTACAATTAGTATCTTCCAGCACGGGAACCACCAACCCTTTCTCCTGCTCTGCTCTCTAAGCAAATGCCCATGTGATCAGCATGTTGGAAATGTGGTACACACAGAAGGGGAGAGACACACCTTTACTAAAGCTGTCTTCTTTCTCTGATCTTTCTGAGACACCATCTCTTGTCTTCCCAGATTCTGGCAGTGATTCTTCAGTTTCCTGGTGAACGTTCTCCTCTACTGTGGGAAGAATGTAGGGAAAAGAAAATCTGGAGACCTACGCTGAGTCTCTTCCAAAACAACAACAAACAACCCCTTCTGCTTTGCTTCCTCTAAGCAAAGGCCCACATTATCAGCATTTTGGAAATGTGGTACACACAGAAGGGGAGAGACACACCTTTACTCAAGCTGTCTTCTTTCTGGGGTCTTTCTGAGATGCCATCTCTTGTCTTCCCAGGTTCTGGCAGTGATACTTCAGTTTCCTGGTGAACCTTCTCCTCTGCTGTTGGGACTGCTGAATTCGACATTGCTTTCTTTCCTCTACCAGCATTCAGTGTTTTATGCACCAAAGAGTCCTCCGCTGGTGTGTAGGTGGTGTGAGGACACCTGCTTGTCATTTGGTGCTCACATGTTTCTTGGT
>VZRU01004505.1:192849-208930 GCA_013398155.1 Pedionomus torquatus | reverse complement strand
CCCCTCCCGGCCGCCCCACCGGCCGCGCTTCCTCCACCCTTTCTGCCCCGCCGATGGATGCGCGTTCGGGTCAAAATTCACCTTGCCCGTGGGAATTGCTCCAAAGTCCAGCAGAGCCATTTGGGGGAAGGGGGACAGCGGGGGACAAATTGAGATCACGGTCGTCGTCCTCCCTCTCCTCCTCGCCTCCTCCCTTCTAAGGCCTTCGCTTTTCAGATACAGTGATTTCTTAGCACCGATGTGCTAAAGGCACAGAGGGGGGTCGGGGGGATGTCACCCTCGGTTGGGTTTTATTTCTCCCTGTTGAGCACCAACCCCCCTTGGCTCAAGGGGCCTGCTTGTAGCAGCTGAGTGGTGGCCCAGTGTGCCACACGGAAGGGTGTCAAACTGAAAGGGTAAAGATTTTGCCAGACAAACCTCTTCCTCTCCTTTCTGGAAAGGTATTTGAAGGGCAAAAATGGTAGCTTGGTCTCACTGGGGTTACCCCGGGCATCCCCCCAGCTGAGCTCCTTCACCTCTGTCACACTCAGAATTTCCTGGTATGGGATATATGGTAACAATGTACTTGTGTCCACATCTATATATCGCTCTTCTCCTGCCGTCCTCCAGGGACCTTGGGTAGCAGACAGACTGGAAGTCCAGGCTGCCAGGTTCCTGGGACTCACCGCGGGCTGGAGGAAGGGCAAAAAGAAACCGAAGAAAGAAAAGGCCGTATTATCATTCAAAAGCAGGTATTCCAGTGCTGTGCCATAGACTCGGAGTGATACAGGCAAAGCGTTGGCTCTATAGAGGCACCTGCTGGCTGAGGGAAACACACAAAACGACACACACACAAAAAAAATCTTTGCTTTCAGTAGCAGATCTTAGACCTGTTCTTCCCTTTGTTTATTTTTTAAAGATTTTGTGCTGTAAGTGAGGATGTTCCCCCAGGTCACACTGATCCAGAGGAAGGCTGGGGGGTGAGTGACAGGTCTGTCTAAGCAAGAAGCCACTCCAGCTCCTGTCCGGCCCCTCCACTTCTCCAGCTGCGGGGTCACACCTCGCACTCCTGGTGCCCACTGCCTTCATTCTGGGCAAGGGGAAAAGTCCAGCCTAGACAAAAGCCTGGAGAAATATAATCCCTCTCCTCTAAGGGATCACGTTTTTACAGAGGAGCGGTGGGTGTTGTTCAAATATTGCAAAAGAATCCCATTTTCTTTTCTCTCTCTGATTTTTTTTTTAACTGATTGTTGCAGAGGGTTTCTGAAGAAATGAATATTCATCCAAAATAACCAGAGTTTCCCATATTCAGAATGCAATTGCCAAAATCATCCTCCAAGAGATAGGGACACGTCAAGCCCCACCCTGGAAAAAAGAGGATATTTCACTAACTGAAGGTAAAGCCAAATTAAAGCTCCCGGAAGCAGGAACTGCTTCTGACTCTGTCCCAGTTCCCTGTGAGCAGTTCCCTCCTCGTGCCAGGCCTCTCTGCACTTCAGATGTGCAACAAGCAGATAGCTCACTCGGTACTGTTTTTCCTTTATTTGGTAGAAGGTCCTAGGTGCCTTTTCCCCTCCCGCTAGATGAGCGTTTTATGAATGAACGTAGCTCTGCTGCAAATAATCTGTAATTTTAACACTCCTCTGGATGGACAAAATCCCTCCAGCTGCTGCGCTGCTGAAAGTCCCACACAGCAATCCCACAGAAAAGATTTCATCCACAAGGTAAGGCAAGGGTTAGCCTTATCCCCTTAAAGCTACAATGTATTGTAAATAATGTACAGAACCCAGCTTCTAAAATTACCGCTCCAGGATTGCTCATCTCATTTTAGGTTTCATCTGGATCCTGTGATCTTCCCACCTGCCAGCATCCTGTTACCAGGAGAGCAGTGCAAGTGAAGTTTGTGCAAATGGTCATGTACTTGCCTGAATTCTGATGCCAGCAAGGACATTCATGTGCCTTCCATGTTAACGTTACACCGTAATAAATACTGACATTGCTATAGAATCCGCAGTGTTCGTGCTAAGCACTGCTCAGCAAAAAAGCAAATCAATGCGTGTCCCGGCCACACTTCTTTATTGGCCTTGTTACCTTCCCCGTGTCAATGGCTCCTGAGACAGAAAGAAAGAAAGACAGCATCAACAGGCAGAATTTTAAATACGGAATACCTAAGAGCATGAGCTCCATGTTTAGGCATTTAAGGGAAAATGCGTGATTTGTAAAGAGGCTGAGTGATGACTGACTTGGAGCTGTGAGACGCTGAGAACTTTTAAGAACCTGGTCGTAGTTTAGGACTTCCATCTTGCAGATTGAATTCAGTGGGAGCTTTGGCATTGATTTCAAAGGGCACAAGATCAAGCTCTTATTTAGGGTCTCAAAATACAAACTTAGGAGCCTGAATTTAGGCGTCCATTTTTTAATACCTTGACCCATGCCAGTAATACCCTTTGTCTAATCCCACTATTTGACCTGAAAAGAGAGGAATGTCAGTAACTCTTTACTGACTCGCCTGAAAGAACCTGTGGCTGACAAGGGGGAAGTGGAAGAAACGCATTCCCCACACTTCGTTTATTTTTTCTCCTCTCTCTCAGTTCCCCAAAATAACACCCAGAGCAATGTTAGTGGAGGAGCTCAGGCCCACTTTGAATTTGGAACAGGAAATGTGAGAAATGTGGACATTAAAAAACAAATGAAACAAAACAGTATTTTCTTAGAATTCCATCTTGTGGGCAAGCCTGGGGGGAATCTGGATTTGGATAATCTAAATTAGGAGAGAAGTCAGGGAAACAAAGAGTAATTTTAAACATTTTAGTGCCAGAGCTATTTCTTAACACACAGCTCACTCTCTGATTTCAAATATAGTCCCTCAGCGCTGAGCCCGTAGAACAGCATGAGAAAAATCAACATCTTGATCTGTCCTTCTAGCAGACGTGGAAAAAAGACCAGAATGGAGTGAGTTGTTAAGAGAAGCAGCCAGGTGAATGGATCCTAAACATCCTGAGATATTTCAGGTGCTTCCTTCCCTGTAAGTCATCCCGGCAACGCAAGACGCAATAGCCAGGCGATGGCCGAGTCGGCTGCGGCGCGGTGGCAAGGCACCCAATCAATGAACCACACGATCCTTATTGTTGTGATTATTTTTGTGTCGGTCACACTAACAGGGAAAGGAGCAGCTGTAGGTATAACAAAAGGTTGCTCCTCTGAGATGCTTTGCCAACGCTCCCTCTGCTGTGGTATAAATAGAATACATGCAGCGGGCACGGGCAGCACTAGGGCTTGTATTTGCAAGCATTAGAGATGCCCATGCACCACCCACTGGCAGTTTCACTTGCCTCTGTCACTCAGGAGTTGGTCCAAAGATCTGCAGCGCCTAGAAGAGAGGAAAATGCTCACGAACACATAGCAACATCACTCACTCTGTCCTCCTGAGATGATTGTGTACCCTGGGTGCTTCTCCCGTAGTCAACAACTATACAGCAGGTTATGAAGAGTTGTTTCTCTTTCCTTCCATCCATATTTTCCTGTCTCTCACTGCATCTTCATGTGATTCTTTTGCAGCCGGCAGCAGAGGCAGTGACAAGTGAGTGGAAGTAACAGGACAGGTCCCCAGGATTGTTTTAATATCTACAGAGAGATCAAAAGACTCAAACAGCTTTTTTTCCTGCTGAAAGTACCTGTAATGTCAGCGTAAGGGTACAGACATCTTGACCCTGACTTGTGTGTCCCCAGCTAATAGACCTGGTAGGAATATACACATGCGGTTATTGTGATAGTACTTCACCTTACACTTACATCACAGTCCCTAGAGAAGCATCTGATGGGGCAGCCTTATGTATTAAATCATTTCCTGGAGGGGAGAATTCATTTGGGCTCATTTATTATCATTTGTCTTGGAGCTCGTATTTTACACTCCCAGTACAGGGAGTGGGTGTTATTCGTGGCTTTGGGTCTAAGAACCAAAGGCTAATTTCAGAAAAGCTGTGCTGTTGTTTGAGGTTGATCACTTGATGTTTGTCCCAGGTGCTGGACACATGTTGCTTGCTGAAGGAGGTATGACTTGGCCTCAGATTTCAACGTTTTGGTAACTACCAAACAAAAATAAAACTAGGCTCAAGCATGCCTGTCCCTCCCCTGCAATCAAGTGGCCATTAGCAATATTGACTTGAACAATAAATAAACCTATACAACAATCAGATCGGTATCACATCAATGACGCATCAAATGAGTATGGTAACAGAGGGACACAGAAGCTGGACAGTCAGCATCTGCAGACCTCTGCAAAGATAAGCAAATAGGACTTCAGCCCAGAGGAACCCACAAAGAGTCTGTTCCACTCGCCATGGGCCACAACGTCCCTCCCAGCACCTCACACCACACTTCAGAGCTGCAGCAAAGGACAAATACCACGAATGTACACGTGCCACAGAAAGAGAGAAGAGCGCAAGGCTCTCGTCAAGCCCTGGCAGTGGCAGGCTGTGCTTTGCACCTGTGCCCCACATGACCACCAGAAGCTGTCAGTGCCGAAGAAGAAGGTAGCAAACCCCAACCAGTGATGTCCAAAAAAACCCTCCTTGATAGTCACATTAAATGCTCAGGTACACAGTGACAGAGTCATAGAGACACCTTGTCACAAATCACGTCTTTTCTCCGGCCACTCACTCAGCAGTGCCCCCCCAGAAGAAAGAACCTGCAGCAGAAACCCTGATGCCTCCTTCTCCCTCCAAGGCAGGAGAAACCCTTCCTGCCTCCCTTCAGGAAGTGTGGAATTACACATGCACAGGTATGGTGCCAAGAAGCACTGACCCCAACTCCTCTCAGATCTGCTTGGTAAGACTCCACTGCTCCTTTGCAATGAAAGGAGGAGATTTGGGAGTCATAACTTCCTCAGGGTGAAAAGCTGGGGAGCAGCTACAGGTCAGCCATTTGTGGTTCCTCATCCCAGGGTACCAGAGGGGCGTGAAACATACATACACCAAAGCTACACCTGTGCCTCTTCCTCAGCAATTAGGGTCTGAGGTAGGGAACCTCCTCATCCCCAAACACCACTTCCCCACAGGTGGCTCTAGACCTCCTTGTACTATTTCTTCCTCCCACCCACCCTCTTTCCCACAAGTAACTCGTGATCATCCCAGTCTCACCTCCAAGAATGACTGGGGGCCCGGTCCCTTCGGGAATTCCTGCCCACTCAACCATGCAGGCTAGAAACCCCAACCGAAAGATGTTCCAATCAAATCTACAGCTGGATGCCAGTTAAGTATTTCCATACTGAAACTAGATTGTTATCTGATGTGTAAACCACAAACCATACATACAATTGTAAATCTTCCATCTCAGAGGTATACTAATGTCTGGCTCTACACTCCAAAAACATGCAATTTTTAAAATTTTATTTTATTTTTAAATAACAGACTGCAACAAATTGTTTTGGATAAATGGAAATTTGATAACTCTCTTGAATCAGAGTTTACACAAGATAGTATTTCAGTTTCGTCAGGACATTAAGTAGAGCATATTGAACACAGTTCAGTGAGCAATTTCATGAGAGCACATTGGGTTGCTCAAAGCAGGGGAGTTTTCTTAAATTCCATCTGTCTCTGGACTTTACAGATGCCCACACACTTTGGTGGCTGTCTGCCCAGAGCCACACCTTCACACCTAAAAAAAGGCTGGGCAACACTCCAACTAATAAAATATCAAAACAAGGGCAAACAGGCTGTTCAGAGGTTCCTAAATTCTTCGTCTCTCAGTCTCCTGGGGGAGTACTTCTCCAGAAGAGAGTTTGAGAGAGAGCCTTCCTCATCCTTGGCCAAGTTCATCAGCCTCCTCCTTGCTAATTATAATTTCCAAAATTCCTTTTTCCTCTCAGCATTTCGAAACCGAGTTCTTAGGGCAAATCTTGAAGGGAGGAACTTTGGTCCAAACAACTTCAGCTTGAGACAACACTTGACTAGTGTCAGTTCTGGGAAAACTTCATTTACACCAGTAGGACAAAACATGGCCAAGGCTTAAGATGCCTGAGATGCCAGAAATATCCCTGTTCTTACAAATATGATATTCATAAATAAAACTACTTTTGAAGAAGATTGGCAAAGTCTGAATTGGGTAATAGGTTTTCTGATGTCACCAATTCACAGAAAGGTCAATATTAAAGGCCCAGATGTTTTAAACCAAAAACTGTAGGGGCAGCTACTCGTACAACTGCCATCCATCAATGAAATTAAAGTTCAAACATATGATCAGTTTCATCATTTCCAGCTTATTTTCTGCTCATCCATAATGAAGTGCTTTTTCTGGAACTAAGCTTTAGGTCAAAGAGCTTAGCTTCTGACATCTATAGTATGATCGAGAAGCTGCTTTTCAATACTGTCTGTATTCCCATATATGTTATTTTTCTCCCCACGGGGCAATATTAACTCTTCCAAAGAACGATGAACAGAGGAAGGGATCTGTGTTGGCAAATCTCCAGTAAATCTAACATGCTGTCTCTATCCTGGTAGCAAAAATATAAGGAGCAGCTTTACTCCAGCCCCTTCCTGGACATTACATGAGAATTACGTTGTGGGTGGACTAGCATCTTATCCACTCACATCTTATCCATCTGTGTTATGTTGAAAGGCAGCACAGGACCATCAGGGCAGTGGTCCAAACCTGCACAGGGCAGGGCTTTCATACCATTACAATACAAGGCAGCAGCACTCAGAAAGAGCAGGCTGCCTTCCTAGCAAAGGAAAATACACAGACAGACCTTGCTCAAAAAAAGCTTGCTATGAAGCTTAGCAGTTTATTTTCCATGAAAGTGAGACATAAAACAATTCTTAACAGCAATGCCTTTGTATCTGGATAACCCATTTCCAGACCCAACCAGTTTGTCAATACAAGAGAAGTAGACTGAGTTGGGATGCAGCTTCTCTCACCCTTTAGAAACAACAGCATGATGTTACTTTCCATCTTTCTTTCAAACCCCCCAAAACCCCCTCTCTACCCAGGACTGAATGCTTAAGCCACTTTAACATTTAGTGCTCGTAACCCTGAAGCTTGGATGGCAAAAAGCCCCTCCTGACCCTTCAAAATACCTTCATGCCACAGCTGGAGCTGCATGCTATTAGTTTCTGGAGGGTTGGCTTACATGTCTCCCAGCTGCCATGCGCAGTGCTGTGCTGGGGCCCCAGGACACGCCTGACATCGGGACAAGACAATCATTCTCTGAGGCAACATCCTGAGACATGTCACTGGCTGGCGACCAGGGCTGTCAGCAAAACAGCTTTTTCTTCACTCAACATCAGCCCATTTAGGTGAAATAACGTGAGCTGAATCCCGTTTTCAAAGAAAATGATTGCACAACTCGGTGCTATCTGTGAAAACAAACAATTAAGCAAACCAAGCCAGGCAGCAAACTCAATGTAAGAATAAGTGGGTTTGATGCAGCGCCGTGCCTGGCTAGCTAGCCCTGCTCTGAAGGCCAGCAGTCCCATCCTCGACACTTCTGCTGACTCTTCCCTTTACACACCGGCCCATTTCACTGCATTTCACTTGGGGACTTTGGTCTGATCCTTGCCGGTTTTGGAGTGCTCAGCCAGAGGAGCCCTGCAATGGCAAACGGCTCCAGCTGCAAAGCCTTGCTGAAGCAGCCTGTGATTCAGCTGGCCTTTTCTGTTCAAAAGTAAGGTGGTTTTGCAGCCTTTGAAGGGAAGAGGTGACTTCCAAAACAGAAATACCTTGCCCATTCCATACTTCAGTTCTTTCACTGGTGAGCACCTCTGCTGCGTGTGAAACCATGTTCCAGTCCTGCCCAGGACTGAGGTGAGGTCAGGGCACACAAGGTTGGGCTGGGCAGAGAGCGTATGGTGAAGGGATGATGCAGAGGCTGCTAGAGGAGGTGCTAGTGGAAGGCCTGTAGCTTTTCACCTAAGGGATCACATCTGAAGGATTCCATGGGAAGAGGACAACCTGTCAGTTCACAACGTAAGAGAGCATCTCTAACACACTAGAGACATTGAAAAGCCCAAGAGCTACTACCTCAGAGAGCAAAGTGTTTGCCAAGAGAGTTGCCACTTTTAATAACCTGCATCCTTGACCGAGGTGCAGACCATGTGCAGACTGGCCTCACTGCTGGACAGCATCCTATGGCACAGGGAGCTGAGGCCGCTGGCTGGGGGCTCATGCCAGTTTTTGGTCAAAAGTGCTTGCCTTTCATTTTGTTCTGGACTGAGCAGTGGGAATGGAGGAGCTGCATCTGCCAACACCGATTTCATCTGGTTGAATGTTTGGCTCACTAGCATGAGCCAAGACTTATTAAGCAGCTGCTGAGGTTGCCTGAACTGGTTACATTTTTCTCTGACAAGTTGCACATGTGCTTCAGAGGGTGGCTATCAGGTTGGCTACCTGCCCCCCCCCAGGTCTGTGGCTCATCCTGGCAGGAGGAGGACTAGAAGGATGATGCTGGCACTTCCCTCCTGCCATCTCACCTGTGTGTATCTGGTTGCCTGGAAAAAAGAAGGTCTCTGATGGGGTCACCACTGAGTCAGGCCCCCATTGCAGGAACAATCTCCTTACCAAACCTGTCCAAGTAGCAGAAACAAGGCAAGAATCAGGATGTGGGCCACGTGGATGTTGCTGCTGGACAATAGTTAGCCAGAGGCACCCAACCCCATGGCTGGAGCCGGCCAGCACAGCATCTCTGTCCCATCTTACAGAAGATGACATGTACTCTGTCATTGCAGATACCGTGGGAATAGTCACCTGTTGGCAACTGGGAAAAAAATATCCCAGGCAGTTTACTGCTGGCTGCTCCTACCAAAAAGGCACCAAAGCATGTCCAGCTCCAGAGCAGTGCAAAATTAAGTGCAAAACAGTCAGTTGCGTGCCAGCAGACTTGTGACTCGTGCATATTTCACTTTGACCAGCCCTAGTAGCACCTCAGCTAACACTCGAGATGATCCCACAATAGCTGGCACACAGCTGCAGGCAGAACTGAGGCAGAGTGGGATAGAAGGGGCCAGGGTGGACCTTCCAAAGCACCTTCCTTTGGTGGAAACTCATGCCCTATTGGTATTCTGCGCTAGATGAAGACTACTAACTACAGAACTAAAAATGAATTATTGATTAGTTAAGAGTCAGATGAGCGTGACTCAATGTGACTTGTTACGGGCAAACAGAATAAAGTCCAAACTGCAAATGCACAAACCTGGAGTGTTAGAAGGGCCAGTTTCCAAAGCTGAAAACAATTCGGCTTTGAGCTAAATCAGCTGGGAGAGAAACACAAACAGAAGAAATGGAATAGTTGGGAAAGTGAATATTTTTATTGGTGCTGAAATATCACAGTTGAGAAAGAAGGGTAATTTGGAGGGAAAATAAAGTAGTCACAAAAATTAAATATGTAGACACTGTGCTTTCTGTATGAATGTGTGTATATGCAGATATGAGGGGGGAAGAGAGAATTTGGTAGTGATAATTAATTTAACAGATCATTTAATTGATTACAAGTGTAGAAAATTGGTAAAAATTTTTAAATAAATTTTAAAATTTTAAAATTTATTAAAATAAAATTTTAATAAAAGCAAAAGGACAGGAATACATTTGTGGACAGCACATTTAATGGCAGTGAGACAGCTTTTTTCAAGCAGAGTCAAAACAAAGGGTATCATAAAACAATTCTTGTCCATTTCTACATGGAAATAGTTGTGAAATAATTATCCAATAATGACAGAGAACAGATGTAGCCAACAAATATGACTGTTGTAGACTTTGGACAGTGACGACACATATTTCCTTCCCAATAGGGACTACAGAGGTTTTTTTTAAAGTTAACACAAGTGTAAGACACCTGAAGGCAGCACTTTAGATTGAATTAAAAAAAAAACAAAAAAAAAAACCCAAAACAAACAAACAAAACCAACCCACCCCACAAAGCACTACAAAGACCAGGCAGACAAAGACACTGAGGGGCTCCAATACATTTTGGGCAAAGGGTCTCATAGGTCTAGAAGCAGGGTGGTATTGTGCCAGTGTTACAATGAGTATATAAAGAAGGTTCTGTGGCACAGCAGCAAGATATGAGGAGAGCTGGTGGAGCCTCTGTTCCTGAGCTTTTCTACTAGTAAGAATGAATTAAATGAGATGGAATAATTCATATCAGTGAGACTGAATATGTAGAAAATGGATCTGGTTAGAATAACGACCTCTTCTAGCAATGAGTTTACAAGTTTGCTTAACAGAGCAAACAGGTAACAGGGTTGATGTAATTTATTTGGATTTCTTCAGACCATTTTAGTTCGTGCCATAGAATGATACAAAATAAGCACAGATCTTGTTAAATGGATTAAAAACTGGCTAAGTAGTAGGTCTCAGGAAGTGATACTAGAAGTGAAGAGTCATCGTTTGGCAGGTGATGCTTTTGGCCCAGCTCCTTCAAATCCAACTCAGAAAGATACATGAAATTATTCCTATTGAAGTCTGAAGATGGCATAAAGAGGGAACTATTAGATAATGACAAGGGATAAATCTTTGGTGCAGAACAATACAAATTGCCAGAGCTCGTGCAAACACAGTGCATTTTAATGCAGAAATGTATGACTCACAGCTGTGGAAGAAAGCAGGAGACCTGCTACCAAAAGGGTATTTCTACCCAAGCAAGCCAGGAATCTGGAGAGGACATGGAGGTCATGGATGTATCTGCCAGGGTGAAATATGGTGTCAAGGGTATCAAGATCCTGAGCTGCAAAACAGGAAACATTAAACAGGAAAAGGGAGGTTGCATTATTCCAGCCTTTAGCACCAAGACAACTGCAGCTGGGATCACTGCATGGGTGGGGAGGAGTTGCGAGGGTGCTGAGGAGAGCCAGAGGATGACTGTAGCACTGGTAAAGATGCCCTAGAGTAGAGCTGCCAGGACGCAGCCTATTTGTTGGATGAAACAGAAGGTCATGGGTGATTTGGTCATGGCATATACAAATCTCACACTGGAGATAGCAATGCAATAACAAATGGTTCTCTTTGATTTAGCAGTTACAAATATTAAAAGAGCCAATGAGGGGAAATGATGGAAGGCAATCTTGGAGATTAGAAACAAGGTGAAAATACAACTGAGAAAACAACAAGAAGCTCTGATGGATTTTTTGTTAACTGGAAACCTTTCAGTCATTTGTTTTCTAGAAAAGAGCTTCAATGTTTCTCCTTAATTCAACCAGGGATGAACTCAGGAAGATTCTTTGGCAGGTGTTATACAGAGCAGATGAGATGGTCCCCACAGTCCCTTCTGCCCTGTGCTTCTGCATGTTATAAAAGTTGATGGATTCTGTGGGTATATTTGTTGTTTGCTGTCATTCCAATAGGGATTCACACCTTCCTGCTGGTCAGTCTGTGCTGTTTCTTTGCATCCTGTGGTGATTCCCTTCCCGATGACCTTTTTCCCTTCTTCATCTCTGTAGCAGCAGACTGTTTCATCACCTTCCCTCCTGCTTTCTGCAAGGCTCAAACACTCATAGGCTACTCCTGCCTCTCCACACCTCCATTCCTGTCCCAGTTGCCCAACTCTCCACGCTCCTCCAGCCCTGCTCCTCCTGTTAAATCCAAAGAGATGTCCCTGCAGAAAGACTCTACAGATGCCCTGAAAGATGTCCATATCTCTCTGTTTGTGTAGGGAGCAGCTAGGAAACTGCCTCAGACTTGAATCAGAGGCCAATTTTTGGGCAGCTAAAGCCAACTTTTGAGCAGGTAAGGCGACTCCCATGACAAACAACTCCCCCGGCTCATATCCCAGGTTTGTTACAGAGTGGGAAAGGGACCCAGTGCAGCCTCTCAGCTCCTGCACCAGCATTCACACCCTTGGACCAGGTTTGGTCGGTTGGTTGGCTTTTCCCCAAGCAGCAAAGCAACTAGATTTTCGTGCTGCCCACACTCCCCCCTGCTGGTCACACGGCCGCTCGGCCCTCGCCGCAGGCTGGCCCATTCCTCACTCTCCTAGTTTTCTGACTACTTCAAATTATGGAGATGAAATACAGAAAAAGATGCCGATGGCACCTGGTCCCATGCCTGGAGGTACAGGGGATTAAATATCCCTCACCTGTGTATTTCAACAGGGCATGACTTTCAGCCTGAATGAAAGGAGCGATAAGGAATGCCTCTTTTTAAGGCTGATGCTAGCAAGAAAATCAAGCCTGGGTAAATACATTCACCTAAGCCAAGGAAGCCTCTGCCTGCAAATGCCACTCTAGGAAAGACTCAACAGCATCAAAGAGCTACAGAGGCCGTTGGGCAGGCGTGTGAACAGGAATGTCATTAACTTGAATGTTACCTCACGCTTTGCATGACTCATAGCTGGAAGCGGAAGCCCAATCCCATTACCTGCGCCCTCTGACAGTACGGTCATAACCCCAGCAGAAATAGATTGCTAAAAATTAACCTATTAGTATTGTTGTTGTTGTTGTTATTACTAAGGAGCCAGATACGGGAGTACTAACGCAAAGGAATGGCCTATCCCCTCCTGCCAGCCACCCTCTGAAGAAGGGACTTTTCTGCTGAAGATGGGGATTAAGGAGAAAAATGAGTGAAGATTTCCGTTTCTGAGATAGCTGGTAATAATTAACATGCGGCTAATGGAGGGGCATGTTAGTTGGGCTTTCCAGGGAATGTATTCTAGCTGCGAGAAGATGGAAAAATTCCAGACTGAAATGCAACTAGCCTTGCACCTCATATTTCTTGTGCTCCCCAGATCCCATCAGGCCATTAGAAGGCCTGACCCTGACCACGCTGAAGCTACTCTGAGCAGTTTCTTTGTGTGTAGAGGACTTTGGGGCAAGGCTCCTAAAGTCCAAGGAAGAAAACCAGGCTTATAGTCCTGCTGCAGAGAGCTGAGGCTCAAGAAGGCCACGGGATATCTCCATCTCTCTGACAATATCTTTTTGCCAAAATAACCCTGTCGTCTCCAGCTGAAGCTCCCCCTCCAGCCCAAACTATTCACTCTTTCAGAAGTTGGTTCATTGGAGAAAATGCAAAAGGACTCTGATATGCCTACCAACACAGGAGACCAGCAAATAGTCTGCTCTGTGAGCTGCACATCACTACCTCAACACCCTGAATAAAGCACAGACCTTGCTGTAACAGGGACAGCACAGCTCCACTAGTGGTAAGTTCAATTACTAGTGTATCTATGGCCCATCTGGTAAGGGATCCAGTACTGATTTCCTCTGTGGTAGGACACATCTCACACTGTTAGCCCATACCACACTACCAGTTTTCAAGCAGGGAAGCAAAGAGCAACGTCTCCCAACAACTGGGATTAGACACATTTATATACAAAGAGTAAAAAATGCCATCAGTTTGTGCTATCATTGTTTACTATTGCATATGCAGCAGGAATAGTTCAAGATAGTGTAAGAAAAATAGTTGAAGTCATACAAACATATAGATTCTGGGGTATTTACGGGACAAGATAGCACAGTGAGGAAGGACAGATAAGGTGGTGTAGGAAGAAAAGAAAATGAGAAATTCTGCCCAGGGCAGTTAAGAGATTGAGGAAGCAACAAATTTTAATGAGAAAGTTTTAAACATCAGATGATCTCCAATGAACATTTTTGGTTTTCCTCTCCTCTGTAAACAGAGAAGCAGTGTAAATGGAGGGAGGGAAAAAGCACACTGAAATTTTAACGTGCATTAATAGCAAATAAAAAAAAAGTCTCACTCCATGCGATTTCTGGCAGTTCTGTACAACCAAAGACTCACATGGGAAAGGGGAGTGAAGGACCATTAGTAACAACAAAACCCAATTGCCTCTGATTACCATCCAACCTTCAAACAAAAAGTCTTCACAATTTGCCAACCGTAACTGTAATTCTATTGTCTTTGCTCTCAGGTCCCTCGGCTCACAGTTACAAGACCACTCATGCAGAACACCAGGTTATAATTCTGATAGCTGGTGGAGACAAAGAGAAAGTCCACCAGGGAAAGATAAATATTGTTCTATAAAGATCACCAACAAAATCTACTCAAATTCCAGAAGATAAGAATCGTTAATAATTTCCTGCTCAAAGTGGTCAGCCCTGGCCTCTCCTGCAACCTCTTGTTCCCATGAAGATAACATTTTTGAATAATATTTTTTTTTAAAAATTACCCAAAACTAAAGCAGTTTTCCCCTGAGTAAAACTTCTGTCCCTGATTTAGCCAATGTTGGCTTTAGGCCATCACACTTCTTTCTTCTGTAGTGGGTTGTATGGTGCATTTGGAGAAATGCAGCTATATCTGAACGCTCAAGCACTTCATTTTAAGCAAAACACAGTTTCCATCCACCTCCAAAAGACTTAAGTATTCCAGTAAGTAAAAGCTACTTGTTCGTCTTATCAGATCACAAACTCTTTCAGCTGTCCCCAGAGAACAAAATACCAATAAGCAAAATTTTAAGTAAATTCCGTCTTTTAAGGGCTGATGAAACGCTTTGCAACTATGCAGAATCACTCTCTGGAATTGTTACCTATCAGTGGACTCCAGCTCATTCAAACTCTCTCACACACTCCAATAGCTGAAAGTTTATAACCCTGGTGTTATTTTCAAGCATTTCCAAGACTGTTTTGGTTTGGTGATACATTCTCTTCAGTTGGAGAAAACATATTGCAGGAGCTGCTCTCTGGCTCTTCTGGCTCTGAAGGATCCCCCACAGCGGAGCAGCTGCAGAAGTGATTTGCCTCGTATGAAGAACTGTGAACTTGCCTGCACCCCAGGACAGGGAAAACAGGACAAATCATTACTAGAACAGCATCATATCATGGTCTCCAAAATATCTGTAGCCATGACCACTCCTTACGGCAGAGCTGAGCCTGCCTTGTGCTGCTCACTCTTGCAACTCCCACCCAGGGTTCATCCCTCCATGCTAGTCCCACAGAAGACATCCAGCTATGAGAGAGAAAGCTGGTTCTGCTCACTAGAAATGTGGCATTTTGCTTATTGCCATGTGCTAGCGAGAACCACTTTTGGAAGCCAGATCCAAGGGAGGGTTTGCATGGTGGGCATCGGAGGTCAGTAAGTTATCACTTTATTTGTAAACAAGAAAAAAATTCATCTGGAGTCAATAAAAACACAGAGTCCCATGGGGCCATTTTCCAGAGTCAAAAGCAATAAATCCAAAGTGCTCATCCTTGCAGAGAAGAGAAACTGGCAAAGAACAGCAGCATAATAGTACCTTACATTGTATATCTACAGGCCCTTTGATCCCTGGATATTTACAAATATTAATGACTCGTGCTTCTTAAGCACCTTTTTGGAAGGTATCATTAGACCGTTTTCCAGATGGGGAACCCAAGGGAGAGAGAAGTGATCCTTCCATAGCCACACAGAGCGTCTGTGACACAGCCAAAAGCAGAAACCAGATATTCTTGCTTCCAGTCCTTTGTTTTTAATTACAGCAACATTCTTCTTCTCATATTTTATGATGTATTTTATAACAAGTCATATATGAATACACACCTATGTAGGACATTTCTTGCTGGTTTACTTTCCACCGTCCCACTGATATTTTACCCCTTACACTAAATAAATACATTTTAACTGACTCTACGGAAGGAGAAAACTCAGTAATAAATATACAGTGCAGTCACACAGAGAGTGTTCCTCAAAAGAAATAGTAATTGCCCTGACAAGCAGCAACAGGACACTAAAAATCTAAGAACTGATGCATCTTTAATATTCAAGAGGGAAATTTTAACAGAAGAGGAAAAACACATCTATACATATGAATAAATGTCAAATAATATTGTGTTGTGCTGTCTTGGTCAAGTTCAGCAACTCTGCAGGTGCAGTATCTTAAGGGATCAAATCTAAAGAGATAGAATTCAGTGTCTGTTGGCCAGTTGAAGAGCAGAGGTAGAAAAGAAAGAAATGACAAAATCATCAAGGATTCTCAAGTATGTGAGAAAGCAGCTATCTATAAACTCCTTTGTTCTGGAGGACCTGATAAAAGAAGCCGTCTTCTTTGGAGACACACCACCCAGCACTGCTTTTTTGCTCCTGTTGTGGATAAGCAGGACAGTTGTCACTGGAGCAGCACTGCTTTCCTCCAGAGCACCATAGCATTTTCTTTTTTTTTTCTTGTTTTCTTTTTTCTTTCCTCCCCCCC
>VZRU01004505.1:114110-192808 GCA_013398155.1 Pedionomus torquatus | reverse complement strand
CCTTTTTTTTTTGACATTTTTTTTTTCTCCAAGGTACAGATCTTTTGCCAATAAAAGCTCATGCTTTAAAGCCAGAATACTATCACGGAGTTTAGGCTAATGGGATAATTTCATTTACATACAGGGCCGGTACTTATTAGCTTATTTCTACAAACCGTATCAAAAGATTCAGATCCTCCTCTCTCCTCCCTCTGAAATCTATAAATTCTTCCCTCTAAATCCATAGATAAGGAGGTGAGCCTTGCCTTTGCACCGATTCTGTTCCTTAACAGCCCTGAAGTGGTGTGGGAATTTGAGCGCTTTATCATTTTCTCCCCGGCTTTCTCTTCAGCCTCATTCTTCTCTGCTCTCACCCTTGATTTAGTTGTTTGTCCGTTCAAGAGAATAAAGTAATTGCTCTGGATTTTACCAGGGGACGTTTTGCTGGTGGAATAAACCTGTCCAGATGTTGGCATTTACATCAGAGCTAGACGTCTAGACTTACTTTAACAGCCAGCAGAGAGAAACAGGCATTCTAGGGCATGGGTAATCTCATTTTAAGGTGGATGTTGAAAAGCGCTTGGATGAACCAAGTCCTGGAAGTGCCTATCTCTCTCCATTGGCTATAGAGATTGCCTGGAGGAGAGATTCAAGCGTAAACATCAAAAGTTAGGTGAGATGAAAGTGTATGGTCCTCAAAGTGCCTAACAAAGGCCCTTCAGTAGTCACTGGGCTTTAGGTCTTTTTTAGTGCGTGAAGTAATATCTATGCTTGCGCTTTCCATGATGTGATCAGTCACAAAAAATAGGGAAGAGGATTTTCTATGTAGGAATCAAAACCCTATACTCATTGTTTGGGGGTGGTATCCTCTCCTGCAGCTGAAGACAGCTAGGCTTAAGCCTCAGCCTCAAACCCAAAAAGTATTTGTGCTGCCATCAGTGGAGTCAGATTGTCCCAGCTCAGCAAGAGGAAGAATGGGTCCACACAAACTCCATTTGAGGGAAGAGCTGCTCGTCTGGTGTCACTGAGCCGATGCCAATAAGATGCAGTCTTCCATAATGCTAGCTCATGTTTCCTCAAAGAAATGTGAGGCAAAATACTTCAGAATATCTAAATTTATATTAAGAAGGTGTATCATCTCAGTTGCCTTCATTAGCACAGTTTGCAGCTTGTCACCAGTGAGACTTCATCTTGTTCATCTCATGACAGGAGGCCACTCTCAGACCCCCTCCAAATCACGTCAGGAGTAGACATTGCAGTTACTATCCCCACTGATGACTGCCAGAGACAGTCCAGCAGCCCTAGATAGCAGGCTTTTAATCAAGCATGTAATCACAAAATACGCTCATATTTAGACACCATAGTAATTGTAATGCCAGTATTATGACAGGCAGTAGAATAAAACTCAAAAGCTTTGCTACCCCCTCCTCAAACCAACCTTCCCTTCACGGTCTTCACTCTGGAAGACAGGAGACAACAACTAGTGAAGATTCCTGTTTTCTCTTTTCTTTAATAGCAGGGCTGACTGTCATTTTATCCATATTCCTTTTCAAATTCAGCTACATTTGCACAATGTCAACAGGATGATTAAAGACACCAGTGTCACCCGAAACTGAAAAGCCTGGTTTGTTGCAAGGACTCTTGCTCCCCAAAAGCAAATTTTCCAAGGATTTCTGAGCAGCAAGCGGAGGGTTTTGTGAGGTCGCTCTAAACTACCTTCCTAATCATGTTGAAGTGTCCAGGAGATTTTGCACCCTGAATGTTCTTCTGACTATCTGCTCTTCCAGTACTCAACGCCGCTTTAATTTAACTTGGGTCAACGGCTTAGAGGAGTCCAAAAAGCCAACCACAATGCTAGTTGTTCTGTCTTTCAGATAGTCTACCAGTAAGGAGCAATTTTCAAGCACTCTCTTTGCATTATGAACTAAGATTGTTTTTCTCAGTTTTCTTGTTCTCTAGGAATGCTTATTGGCAGAAGTGTCTTTGTTTCTTAGAAGTTCATCGGCTCTCACCATCTGTTTCTCCCATGATGTCACCTCTCTCACTTTTGCCTCATTGCTATTTCCACAGCAATCAATCAGCATTGGATGCCTCAAATGTCTGACCTCCAGGAGGAATTAAAAACCAGAACAGAAAGGATCTGAAGAAAAAAAGGATAATGGGAATCCAAACCAGTGAAAAACAACTGCTTAAACTCTCTGATTGCCTATAAATGCAATTCTTCTTCTAAATTTCTATATTATGGCATCATCTTCTACGAATGTTTTAAAGGTGACCTCCAAAGATAAGCTGTTTGAATGTATAGACTTTAAGAGGCAGATGTTTAATAATGCTTTCATAGTGTTTTTTAAAGGAGTGATTTCTCATATTCAGTCTCCTATAACCTGAATATTAAGAGACAGTGTGAGAACTATCAACAGATCATACATCATAAGAAAAAGAGAATAGTGTGTAGGTGCTTTAAGTCGAAGGATTCTTTGTTTTTTTTCCCAATATTCGTGCCTAATAAATATAGGAAAAGAATAATAACTTTGTTAACAATTGCTTTGTGAATTTCCAGGAGACATCTGTTGGTTCTGAGGCATACATCAATTTCCAGGAAGGCTTAAATTCAAAACTTTGTTGTTTCTAGCTGAGAAACAAGCAAACCATTCCCTCTTCCCATTTTTCTTTCTTGTCTTGATCACACAATGTCAACAAACAAACAAGGCCATAAACCCGGTTGTATTTTGACTTGGCAGGGCACCTGCAGCATGTGCTAGCTCTAACATAAACCAGAGCTTTTTAGCTGTTTTTTATTGCTCTCTCTGGTATCAAGGTGCCCACAACATTCCAGCCAGGAGCTCTCAGCTGCTTCTGGCATTGTAACGATGCCAGAAATACCACTGCAAAAAGGAAGGCTTCCTTTCCATACACCAGAAATAATATTTTCCACAGATCCCCAGCTTGCACAGGTTAGTGTGACCACAGGCTTCTTCCTCAGCCCCCTGTAGTGTCTATCACGATGAAAGCATTTGGAAGCACTTTGTACACTAAACTTCCTGGAACCAACGGGAGGGCTCAGTGTGGCGTTTTGCAATCTGAGCATCCATCTAAACGGCCGCGTTCCTCATGAAGTCCCAGCGCTGTGTACGGTGCATATCTGCGCTAGCAGTTCCTGCAAAGGGGTGCAGCTGAGCCTGATCTCAACACAGCTGAAGCACAAGCGCTGCCAAGAACAGAGTGTGTTCAGTGCTGTTTTAAGAAGTAGGGTTCGTCTTCATATGTGGGATCTCTCCATGTTCTCACTACCTCCCTTGAGTGCCAGAGACTTTGAGGTAAGCAAGAGAGTCCCCTCCTTCATTGCTCAGTGAAACCTACTTGCCTCAGTTTGGAACCTCATTTTACCAGAAATTACCCCCTCTAGATGTTTGCCACCACTGGATGATCTGACACATATCTATACGTGTTCATAATAATCTCCACAAGGAACATTTCCTCTGTACTTGATAATGGAGACTGATAATGCAGACATCTTTTATAGTATCCCTGGTTTCATCTTCAGATTGTTTAATTCATCTTTGATTTTATCCTTTTGCCTCTGCAGGAGGAGATGTCTTTTCTCTGCATCTCATACATGGGAATGGATAAGAATGAGCACAAAGCTTTTTACCTGGATTATGTGTTTGTCTCTTTAGTAGTATACCTTCTTTGATGCATCAGGATGAAGCGGTTGTACTGAACAGACCTCTATACATAATTTTTTAATTATTTTTTTTTTGAAGTGGGAGAGACTGTGGTGGAACACCAGGTTTTGTGGTTGATGTTTGGCTAGTATAAGCCAAACAGAAGAAAGGCGGGACTCACAGTCCCCACAAAATGGCATTTGGTTTCATCCCAGAAAATGACTTGATAAGATGATCATTGTAAACATATGAAGGGACAATGGCTACATTACTGTGTAGTCTCCGCACCCTCTCCAGGTGCCCATTCCCAGGAGTCCAATGTTCCCCTTGTACAGTTTTGAGCAAGACACCTATCACTGCCACCTTCTTCAAACATTACATGAGCATGAGCAATCCTTTTCAGCAGTTATAGATGAACACACCATTTCTGAAGGCTGAATCAAAGAGGGCCTCAGTAATCTCCAGCTGCATCATCTGCTTCCACATATGCACACTCAGACTCTCCTTCTCCACTTCCCTCTGCCTCTCGTCCACGGTTTCAGATGCCCTTTCCCTCATCAGTTACTCTCCACATCTCACTTTACCCTGCAATACTCTCAATCCATCTCCCACCATTCACCCTGACATTCCCCAGCCCTACCGGACTTAAAAGTTTACGGTGCAGCTTTTTCCTCATGCATGTGAACAGCAGTGGGTGGAGTGGCTGCTGAAATCTTACTGGATCTGCGATATGGGCAGTGGAGTCTTGAGGGAAATCCTGAAGCCAAGCTAAGACGTCAGGATTTTGCTCAAAAGGCAAATAGATATGTAGTTGAGAAAATGAACCCCTGGCACCAAACAAGATAACCAAGGGATGTTGAAAGTTAGGCTGCTTGCCTAGAAGTCCTGCCTCCCCCCAGAGGAGGGGGGAGTTTATTTGCCTCTAGATAATGAGATGGCTTCTGGAGGAGGAGCAGGGAATACCTTTAGCACCCCATTTCTTTGCTTCACCTGGGCTGACAATGACCACTCCATTCACAGCTGCACTGACCCAAGTGTCTATCTCATCAAAAGAAACCAGAGTTCAGTGTCTATTCTGGGAAGTACAGATGGGCGTGAAGGGAAAGAGGGGGGAGACCAGTTTCCATGGTTTCAAGCTCTTTCTTTCTCAGTCCTCTTCAGCAGTTAATTTCTCTAGTTTCGGGGCTCAGGCCCAACCCTGCCTCTTTCCCAAGATTTTCTGCAGCACGGCAGAGCCTTTCACACCTTGGAAAGTCCTTTGCTGAGGGACACAGCAGTGAAGTGCAAAGCTTGTGTCGGGGCAGGCTCTGCCATGTGTTGTACCCCATCTTTTGTTGAGTTTGCAGGTTGCTCTGCATCACTGCAGCATTCTCCTTCTCTTGCTGCTCACCCAAATGAGACCCCTTGGCTGCCCTGAACCATGTGATACCTCTGGGATAAGCTACAGCCCTTTTCCCTCCTCCCTCTTTCTCCGGCACAGGAGGCTCTTTACAGCCCCGCTATTTCCCTCTCTTAACTCCACTGAAAGGATACCACAGCAGCCTTATCTTTTCAAGGACAGCAACCCATCAATTTAACTCCCTTAAAGGCTGCATCCAAGTAGGTGCTTCTGGTGGTATGTTGCAGGTATTCTCCCAGCAGGGGTTGAGCTCACCCCACTGCAGTGCCCTCCATCCTGTCAACCTGTGGCAAAACCTGTGGCACTCTCCTCCCAGGCACTCCCTTACTGTTTTCCCCAAAACTCCTTTCCAGCAGATCCACAGACCAGAGGCAGACTTTCCCCCTGGAGACTCTATAAAGGAAAAAAGCCATCTCAGAAAGATCTTTTGTATTGCCCTGGGCCCAGGCTGAATTTTCCTGGGAACACCTCCTGCCTAAGAAGGAATGAACAGAGAGAAGCTTAGAGTTGGGCTAACAGCTACAAGTCCAAACACAAGAAAAGGGAAAGTGGGACTGAAAAGCTAGCTGCCCTATCATTAAAATATGAAAAGGATTAAGCTTATCTTCTTCTTAGGAAATAGAAG
Source organism: Pedionomus torquatus (assembly GCA_013398155.1). Classification (NCBI taxonomy): domain Eukaryota; kingdom Metazoa; phylum Chordata; class Aves; order Charadriiformes; family Pedionomidae; genus Pedionomus; species Pedionomus torquatus. Next base: position 187,140 of record VZRU01004505.1, on the reverse strand, counting down.
TTGGAAGTGGCAATGTAAGGGGCCTATCACTGAACAAGCTTTGTTTGCAGGATAAGTGGCTTTTATTCCTGATGAGGAGAACTAAGCTGTGTTTACAAATAATGCTGATGGTCCAGCCCTGACTGTGCTCCAAAAATGCAGCATCCCTACTCCTGGATTGCCTCAGCACTGCATCCCCAGAGGGAGGGAGAAGCAATAAATCAGAGTAGCAATCCAAAACATGACACAACTTTTGAGCAATATTTTCTTGTGCCTTGTGGTACATAGAGAGCTGCTGTCCCCACAACCCACTGGCAATTGCTCTGGTAACAAAAATATTATTGTCTGCACTGTGATGGACAATAAAGACCCCTCAGGCTCATTGTTTTAGAGTCAGGATTTAGCCCAAGTATGCTCACCACGCCTCTGCCTCTAAATGCTGTGATTCAGTAACTTGGCTGCAAGCTGGAGAGTTGCTCCCTCCCATCTGCTGCACGGCTTGGCCCTGTAGGTGGGACAGAGGTGATGTGAGGGCCTTGGGTTGGCCTGTAGGGCAAGGGAAAGTTACACCCCATTGGAAGAGGATGCTTCACAGCTCTTTGACAGGAGAGAAGTAGACAGGTGACCAGTGTGTCTCCTTCGCCCTCTTGCCCAACCTGTGGCTCTGCTCCTGTGGACTCCATCCCACATCCATGAGTTCCCAGGTCCTGTGTCTTCTGAACCCTAGAGGGTACTAGAGAGCAATATTCAGTCTCCTGAGAAGCAGGCTACTTGCCTCTGGTCCTGGAAGTGCCTTTTGTGAAACTAGAAAGCAGCCCTGTGTACCCTGGAGGAGCCTTGGAGGCACCAGGGCCTAAGCATCTCTCTCATTCAGCATCTCTCTCTGAAGGAACCCAAGCAGGCACCACTCAGTGCAGGAAACATGCAAAGCCTAGCAAAGGATGTAATTTCCTCTGGAGTTTCAGCCTCTGGGCCACAATTAATGAAAAAAAGAGTGTTACCACACACACCTGTCAGCACTACCCTGACTTTAATAACCAGGGATACCTTTGTTATCACCTTCTCTGCTTTTCAAGACATGTTGCTCAGATACTGTGGTGATGGGGACCGTATAAGAACAAGAGCCCAAGCAGACTAGGCAACCTGTACCACATTATTCCAGCCCTCTGAGCAGTGACTCCATGTATCCCAGAACAGAGGAGAGCACACAGTGTGAGCGCATACCCTGCCCTGCCTGGAATCGTCATGCAGAATGGGATCATCCTGAACCCATCCCATCTAGGCACTCATCCAAATATTAAAAGTTCTGTGAGTTCAGACACAAGAGAAACTTTTCTGCCCTTTCTGCTTTGCCCCGTGATGAGAACAGAAGAGCAGCAGAGACTGGGTGGGAAATAAATCAAGAGGACCCCACCAAATCATCTCCTTGAAAATAATGACAGTCTTGGTGACTTGTTTCTCCCTCATGGACCACGCAGAGTGCTGACGTCAGTAAAGCCCTTCTGCTTCCAGAGAAAGAAACATCTCTGATTCCTGACAAGCCAGGGTGACAGATGTTGGCTGTGCGTTGGAGCACGTTGCCCATTTGCCAGCTTTTTGAGGTTGGCATTTTAATTACACCTGAACTTCCGGAAGATTTAAATCAGATCTATCAGCTCACAGTTATAACTCTCTATTTGAGCTGGAAAAAGCTTGCAAGCTTTCACAAAGCATGGGTTAAAACAAAAATATGCTTTCAGAGCAGCAGGAAGATGAACGTAAAGAACATCCTAAAGAACGAAGGAGTGAAAAAAAATGTGCCCTACTTATTACTTAGCCCATTTTAACTTGGCAGAACTGGCACATGTGCTGTATTGCACAACTGAGCCTGTCCTGGAATCTCTTTCTGGACATCACTTCTTAAAGGTAAGATTTTCTTGTTCACAACTTCCTTCCTAGCCTTACAGAGCCATATTTGAGCGATCCTGGCAGTTGTTCCCATGGCTCTGACACAGAGAGGAGTTCCCTATGAGGAAGCAAAGAGGGGTCTTATCTGATAGTACTTTGTGCCTTTTTCTTCATCCCTTCTGCATCTGAGCTCCTCCTTTTCACTAGCAGTAGTTTTTAACCTTCTTCTCTTGTCCAAGGCCTCCACTGCTCAAACTTCTCCTGGCTGTTCTCCCTACACATATTCTTCCATATTTCATGCTAACAGCAAATTTCATCCTGACATCACTTGCACCAACAGCCTGTTAAAAAAAAAAAAAAAAAAGGAAAACACAGGTTGGAATGAGATAATTAGTTGTTTGTGGGGTAGCTGATTAAAAAGTTTTTAGAAAAAGCTTGGATCAAATTTTCATGTAGGAGCCAAGCCCTCCTACGGTCCTGTGAGTCTATCAGTCAACAGGCATTGACAATGAGTCAACAGAGAGTTCAGCTTCAAGGTGGAAATGGACCGGCAGACAAGGTGAACTTTTTGTGTCCTAGAACAGCTCTAAACAGCTCATCAAAGCAGTCTTGATGTTCCCTGTGCCTTTCAGTGTAACTATTGCCGTCAGACCTTGGTATCATCCAAGAGTTTGAAAGAAAAAGGAGAGACATTATTTTGCAGAAGTCATTTTTGGAAAATCCACAATGTTTTTCTTGTTATCTTGCAAGCAAGAAAAGAAGTAGGGTATTCTTTGGCCTTACTTAAAAATTTAATATAAAGGAAAATTTAAGTGCCTGTGAAAAGCCAGATCATTGTGTGCCTTGCCATCTTCAGGTACTTCATACTTTCATCATTATAAATGTTTTTGTTTTTTTTAGTTTCAGGAACACAATAAGCTCTACCAAAAATTCTGGGAAGCTCCAGACAATCATTAACCATGATTGCCCACAAAAGGTATAAGACTGCCATGATGACAGCTCTCTGCTATCTGATAGACCTCATTGTATGAGCAGCCATTGAGGATTTACTGTTTCTCACATGCATTTGGCTAAAGTACCATTTTGTGGTTGCCTGGATGTTTGCATCCACACAGCTCAAGGCGGGCCCTACCAGGAAGTGATCTAAACCCCAGGGAGCTCCCTGAGCCCTGCTCCATGCAGCCATCCCCACCCGTCGGTGCAGAGCATCTGCAGCTCAGCACACATGTGCCTGCACACAGAACACCCCACACTCACTGAAACCACACCACGGACATGAGGAAAACCAGGTAGACACCAGACAAGCTTGATCATAAGTGCAGGCTCAGGCCCAGACACCAATTCAAAGGACATACTTTATGAAACCACAGAAGAGACAGCAGCTACCTTGACAGCAGCAATCAACGCTCAGTTTTCCAGCAGGCTTTTAAAATTGTCAGACCTCCTGTACTAGTCCAGAGATGAAGACACGTTCAGAAGTCATTTATTGCACTTCAGGTTCTGTTTTCACTCCATAAAGAAAATAAATGTTTTGGCCATGAACACAGTCAGTTGTTTGGCTTTTTGCTATGCATATGCAGGGAAACTTCCTAGTAACATCTTGCATTGTCATCAAATACCGTGAATTTGTTCCTTTCCACCGAGCTAGGCTCAGGCTCCAATTCTGAATACATACACTTTGAACTTGACTCAGGGTAACATTGTTTTAGCTGAGGTTCACAGCCTCTTAAGGCCATAGAGGGCCAGCCAAAACATCTCATCTGACCTATTGCTGCCCTCCTAGGCCACAGACTTCAACTGTTCAAGAGCTATACTTGGTTTCAGCAGATTTCTGCTAGCAGTACCAGGAAGATTGCTGAGATTTTTGGTTTTCGGTGAAGAGAAGGCGAGATATTTATTAGATGTTTTTTACTAATGCAGCTTTGACAGAAGGAGCCACACAAAGACAGAAGTATGGTAAAATCTCCATCACTACAGTTTTGACACCCTGTCTGGGTGAAGACAGACCAGACCATTTCCAATTGTTCTCCTGGGTCTTAATACAGGGCTCAGGATGAGGCCTCTCAAGCCAGCGATTCTGCCATTTCTGGTGCATAGTCGCTGGAGCGTTTCCGTGCCTCCCACCTCCACCCTCTCCACCCTGTCTTTCCCCACTGGTGAACACACAAGCAAAAATAACACCTGAAAAAACATTATTTCTGAAGGCTGGTTATCCACCTCTAATAAAAAAGGCTGAGCTCTCCGTGTAATCGCAACTAAGAAGCTGTGTTGTAAAAACTGGGCTCATTCATAAAGAGAAACAAAGGGGGAAGCTGTATGCAAGGAACAATTCACAGAGCACAGCTCCATCAGTTCTGGCCCTTCACACCCTCCATGGACCTTTGCTTTGGTACCATTTACACAGTCTGTTCCCAGGAAACCTACATGGGAGAATAGAGAGAAAGGTGAGATGACCACCTCTGCTAACAGGCATAAACCAGAAACTACATGAGGATTTATGAGATATTTTTCTCTTGCTTTCACTGTCTTCAGAGATTCATACAAACTGCCTAGCTAGTATGAATGCTTATGGCCAAATTCCTGTGGGAAAAAGTCTTGCTGAGTCAAGCTGGTGAAAAAACAGAAGTTCTGCTTTGTGGGAAATTCCAAGACCTCTGTTTTCTCTCTAAATTAATCTGGAAAGTCAGAAATCAAAACTTTCTGCAGAATGACATTTCCAAGTGTTTTGCTTGAATAGTTGGAAGAAAAGATAGGCCGGTCTGAGTTTTACAAGCCCCAGTTCTGTGAGGCATCTGCCAAGTATAAAATCTTTTGGACATTTCTGTGCTGCAGTAAACAAGTGCAGCATCAGAGACAGTGCTCCTAGCAGCCCCAGATTGCCCTGCAGAAATACACAGTATGCAGGCAATGTCTGTGACCTTCCCCTTGAAGACTCACCAGGTTGGAAGGAGACTCCCTTCCTTGCAGAGCCGTTTGTTGGGCTCTCTTCTGATATCTGTGCAAGGTGAAAGCATGTTTACATTGTGAGTACTTTCTCCTTCCACTGTCATTACCTCTCCCACACACTGTGTGTGTTCCAGTGACGTGCAAAGGAAGTTACAGCTGACATAGGAGAGGGACAGGCTTTTAAGATGCTCCCCAGAGCCTTGAAACAAAGGCTATTACAAGGAACTGTCTGTGTTTCTTCCAACGTGGAGAGTGCATGCACACCCACATGGCAGCTCCTGAAGTCTGAATTGTGCAATCCTGTGCAGCGCCAGCCAAGGCTTCAAGCAAATAATCCTGTATAGCACATGCTGAACTGAGCTGATGAAGCTGAGTAAGGGTAACTTCAACCATGTGTCATTTCTCTACATTAAGAAAAGGGAGTAATGGTCAGCAACAGGCAGCTTCATGAGGTGGTGCTCAGAGGATGGACCATTTCCAGCACAGTAGCACGTGGGACCACAGCCTCCAAAGCCAAGGCTGGAACTGGGGTAGGAAGATGGACAGGAATAGACCAAGGTCTGACCACTGCTTCTCTGTGCCAGAGCTGCACAGGCTTTCCCTAAGTCAAGCCAGAATCAAGCAGAGATTTCATTAAATAAGGACAAGGTTTCTCCAAGCACCCAGGCACCACAGACAAAAGATGGCTTAACAGAAGTAGGATGAAAGAATTGTTCTGTTAAATCCAACCAGCATCTCCTGCTTCCAGACTGCTCTGTGGCATATTTGTAACAGCAGCATGCCGGGGAGATGGCAAACGTAGGCATTAAGAGTTACACTATGTGATGCCGGAGAACTTTAGTTAGTTTAGGCAGTGAATTTACCAAGGACTGACTTGAGCACAAAGGAAGTGGTGTGTAGGGGCTCTTCACTGGCAGGCAGAAACAAAAAGCGTAACAAATCACTGCAAACTCCTAATGGGAATCAGCGGACAGAAGAGCTGCAAAGCATATACGTGGAGCACAAGAAAAAGAAGAAGTGGAGCCTTGGAAACCAAGTAGCTGGATTATTTTATCCTAAATTGGAGCATGAAGTTCCTGTCTTGTAAAGGTGCTGTATCCTTCATACACCACATGCACCAGGAGAGCAACTTGGGGTCTCTTCATTGGGCTATAAGAGGATATAATACAACTACAAGAAGGGATTTCAAATTGTAGATATTGCTGTCATGGTGCTGCAGGGTTACAGGTACAAACTCTGATTCTGCTACGTGTTTCTCACAGGTGACTTCCCCTGCTCTGTGTCCAGATGTGGTTAACTCAGATGTCCACTCACAAATTACTCCTTGCAGGACCAGGGCCAGAGTCGTTCAAGCAAATTCCATTTTGGGGAGTGACTTTTAGAGAGGCTTAAAAGGCCTGGAAGAGAAGAGGTGTGAAACTTCCTAAAAGCTTCATCATTCTCACTAATTCCGCCAGACAGGAGAATCAAAGGCCAAGTGACTTGATCACATCCCTCCTCCTTCCTTATTCCCAGATCAGGAAACAGCATCAGCAGCATGTTGCAGTGGTGAGGGAGACCTGTGGTTGCAAGGTTACAGGGAGCAGTGAATACCCAGGAAGCTCTCACAGAGCCATTGCTAAGGGGTTTCTAGTGGCAATATCTTACTAACACTCAAATCAAGCAGTATAAAAAGACTAACAGGGGTGGACGAATATACTTGAGTGACAGTCGTGTGGTGCAAAGGACTAACACTAGCCTAATCTGACAAGTTAGCTCCCTTTAATACATGAGGAATAGTCTGGGCATTAGTGAGATTCCAGTGGAATCTAGCCTGGTGTTACTGACTCTGCATAGGGGTGCAGAGACAATTCCACCAAACCAACACCCAAAAAATAAACTGTTATAAAAAAGCTCCACCACCAAACCCTACGGGGCCAAGGAGGGGGGGTGGAGGTGATGCAGTGGGGAGAAATTGAAAGTAGCAAGTCTGACAGCATATTGTGAGACTTTCCCCAGTTCTTCTGCTGCAGGAGCCAGCCCTTAGGATAAGCAGGGTCTATGCCAGCAGGTTTTATGTTCATCCCCATGGCAGAGTTAACTCATGTGGTTTACAGTCCAGTCCCCTGCTCCAGTTAGCTGACTGCAGAAAAGCAGCTGTGCCTCACTGGCTTCTCTCTGTGCTTTTGGGGGTTTATCCCACAGCCCCAAGTGCTGTGCAGGAAACAGCAGGGGTCTACAAACCCTTTCCCAGAGAACTAGGAGGAGAGATGTCTGTCTGACCCAGGGCAAGGGGGAGATGATAGGAAGCCCCCTGGAGAGTTTAGCAGCACGGGAGTGGAGCTAGCTTGCACCCGCATTGCAGAGCAGTTATGTCAGCAGCCTTGGGGTTGTACTCTAGCCCATCTCCTTGGCTGGCCAGCCAGCTCAAGTTGAAAAGCATCTCTGATTTATAGGGATATGAGCGGGGATAAGATACAAGTTACCAGCAACACTGGAGTTATAATCTTATTAACTCTGCAGTGAACACCCACCCTAAGTGAGGAGGCCAGGGAGGCAGAGTGACTCCAGAAGAGAAACAGGGCAGCCAGGCTTGTAGTTCTGGTTCAGTTGCAGCCTTCCCACTCTCATTCCCTTCACGCCACACACCCAGCGGTCCCGATGCCACTTGCACAAAGTGGGGGCAGAACGTGGCTTTCCTTTATGTCTCCAGGACACAGGATCTTAGCAGCAGCACTCCCTCCTCCTGTCCGTATTGCAGCCGCTCATCCCTCCTCTGCCTCCACCCCAAGACCCCGCAGCTGGGCCCTGAGCACGCAGCCAGGAATGGGAGCTGTCAGTGCAATCACTGTGGGTTTCACAACCTCCTATTACTGCAGCGTTACAGTTTATTTGCTCTGTGTGCCAACATATGTGGACGCATGCTCTGTTCCTGTGGATATACGTGCATCTGTGTGTCATGCTACCTATTTCTTAAAGCACAGGGGAATGTCAGGCCTGTGAAAAGCTGATGTCCATGGTTTGGCAGCTACACATTTTGTGGTCGCTCTTTGTATCAGATGGGCAATTCCTAATGGACTCTGGCAACAAGTTTCTCCCCTGGCTAATTTTTAATGGCAAAGGTTTTGTAATCACCATCTGAGCCTGAGGAGCAGAAATTCCTGAGGGGTAATTGGCTTTGTCGGTCTGTTGGGCGCACTCAGCCTTGATCTCTTCAATTACTGTACTCATGTACCTACTCTCACACTGACACACCAGTGAGGACAAGCCTGCCGGCTCCATGGATGGGTTAGTGTCTTCAAGCAGTGCAACTGCCCTGGTAGCTAATGCAGTGCACGAGACATGGAGCAAGGCTAGCAAGCAACATCAGCCTCAGTTTGGTGGCAGCCACTTCACGGGAAAGATCACAGAGGAAACAGAACCTGTGGGGATGGGGACAAATGAAGTGGGCCACCAGTTGGTCCTCTTCTACCACTTGACTCAGGTTGCTGACCACAAACTTCTCCACCTGCCAACACACAGGACACCTTGTTCTCATTGCCAGCAAGGCTTTCTTCACTCAGAAAAATGCTTGACCACTGTAGCAAACCCTCCCAGTAGACACCCAGTTTCTACCAGCAAAAAGTCTGCACATGCCAGGGTGGCTTATCCCAGATGAATTTGCTGACAGCAGAGCAGCACATCATCTTAAAACTCTTGGCAGTATAGCTATATTGATGGGAGGGAGGAACAGCATGACTTTTCCTTTCCTTCATTAATGGGGTTATGCTGGCAAAAAATTGTTGGGAATGGATCAGGCTGATGACCTCTTAATACTGCCTCATCAGCATGCAGCATTTAAAGTATGACAGTGAGGCATGCTTTGAAGCCCCTTCATGGGGCCCAAGAGGGCTACACATAGGCACAAATCTTCAGGCCCAACATCTGTTATACCAGATTACACACTGGGGTCTTGGGCACAACAAACAACATCAGGACACATGTGCACCATCCTCCTCATGCACCCCAAGCTTTCATAATGGTCTGAGCAGCACATCCCTCCACACTGTCTCCCATCCAAATCTGTCCCACTCATGTCCCACCTGTCCCATGTGCTGCTCCCATCCTGCTCCATCCTTCTCACCTCCTCTCCACAGCAAATTCTCCGCTACCGCCTTTCCCTCTCCAGCCCTCATGTCTACCTCCCTTTCCTGGCTCAGCCCAGGAGCTGCTGCCCTTCTGCCAGCAGCCAGCGGGTTGTTCCCCAGCTCCACCATCCCTGGAGTTCACCACAGGCAACTTTCACTCCCTTGTCTCCTCTAATTGCGGTCGGCACCCCCTGGGCTGGGGGAACTCATAAATACCGCAGCCTTGTGAGGGAGTCTTCCAGCCAGTAATTGACTAAACTTTCCAGATGCACTTCCAGCAAGAAATTAAAAAGCAATGTGACCCTTGTCAAGGGCACGGACACCCCCCGCAATGCAAACACCCTCTCCCAGGAAAGCCCTGTCCCCACAGACATGGGGCTGGCGGGGCCAGCAGGAGCCATAGTAGCAGGAGGCGCCAGGAGAGGGTGGGGGGGTTGTAAATCAGGGCCTCTCCTGGCCCCCGCTTCCTCCCCCAGACCCTTATCAGAGTCACTCGGCATGGTGGGCGCTACAGGAGGGAAGTGAGCGGGGCTGGTAGAGATAAGGGCCCCACCAGGGCAGGTCCTGCTCCCTTGGGAGCCTCCAGACCCTGCAGGCACACAGGCCTGGCCGGCGGCCGCCCACCCTGTACCTCTGGGGCAGGGGGCCTGGCATGGAGGTCTTCTCCTCCTCCCCTGCCTCCTCCCTGCAGCCCAACTGTCCAGCTCTTCGCTCTGCCATGACAGCCTGCAGGCCCAGAGCCTTAAACCGGAGCAAGCTGTCACTTCCCCGTCCCTCTCCCCTTTTGTCACACGATAAACATTAAACCTCAGGGCTTAATGAAAAATAAACAATTGGGAAGCTTTACACTCATGGAGCAAAACGGCAGCCTTGACAAATGGGGTGATGGTCTGCACCTCTGGCAAGACACCCCCTTCCCCAGCCTCAGCCCTTGGCAGCCACACCAAGTCCCAGAGGACCTGTCTTGCTAGGGGCCATCCTGGCTGCAAAACCCTTTCCCTCAGCCCCCAAGTAACACCATGGCTGTCCAGAAGAGCTTCTGCTCTCTCCAGCAGGGCTGGGATGGGAGAGGAGGCATAGCAGAGTCTCACTCCTGCTCCAAAAAATGTAGCACCACATGAGAGATCTGCCACCTCACTGGGCTCTGCAAGAGACCAACAAATTGGGACAGTACAGGGTGCAGGGCAGAGAGGTAGGGGAACAGAGTCCAGGCAGGGAAGAGAATTGGAAGGCAGAGGTCCTCGGCAGGGTTGTGGGGTCTGAAGCCACTCAGGGCTGGACCCAAGGAACCAGAGGAGGCTTTGGCAGGGAAAGGTGTCTTCTGTGTGCCAGGCTCCTGCACACCATTGCTCCCCCAGCTCAGTGTCCACTAGGGCAGAAATGATGGTCTCCAGCTGTAGGGCTTGCAGGCAGGAGAGGGCTATCCAGACTGAGAGGAGGGTGTCCTCAAGCAACTGGTTTGGGATGGAGAGGCAAAACAGTGTTTGCTGTGGCTCACTCTTGGCCGGCCATTGTTGGTGGTCAGGAAGCAGAGGCCAGGACCAGTGCAGGGAAAGCAAGGGAGAGGACCCTGCAGACCGGGAGAGGACTCTCTGTTTGGGGCATGGAAGGAAGGACCTGGGGAGTGCCAGTGATTCACAGCATGGTGGGTCAGCACAGATAAGTGGTTGAAAGGTCTCTCGCCCTGCTAATCCCACTTCCCTCCGATAGCTTTAAATCCATCACTAAAAAATTTGGTGTTTCTCTGTTGGAGAGCTGGGTGGCCTACAGGATGAATGGAGCTCTTCACCCCTGGGGCAGCAGGGAGACTCCAGAAAACAGGGCCAGGAAGGTGCTGGCATGTTAGCACGTATCTGGGTTATAATTTACACACATACACTATATGCTTACTCCCATTAGCATCTCAGCTTGGAAGGCACCCAGTCTCCTTTCAACCCTGAAGGAATCAGCCTCATTAGAAAGCACTTGGAGGTCTGCATGGCTATATTTGCTTGCAAAATAGAGGCAGCTATGCTGAGACCAAAGGCAAGCCTTGAACATCAGTCTTGCTGCCCTTTGATGGAGTTAGAAAGTCAGCACTTGTCACGGTGGACAATCTCAAGCTGTCCGTTTTCCCTGAGGGGACACAGCCCACAAAGACATCCTTGCTGCCATTTCATTGACCTCAAGGTGGCATGCAATAGGGATCATTTAGGCTTGCACAGTTAAAATAATAGCTATGAGAGATTCCCCAAGGGTTCAGTAAGGATCAATTAGTTGGTAAGAGAGAAATCTTTGACTGCATGGCTAGTCCACATAAGGTAGGACCTTGTGGGCATTTAAACTGGGGTTGAGTCCATACTTAAGTGTGGTTTTATTATTACTACTAGCGCCATCCACACTGAGTGCAATGAATACTGTCCCCCTCCTGCACTCCTCTAGGAAAGATGCAACCATTTCAGAAGCCCCAAATAAGTGGCAGAGGTAGATTAGGTCCTCGAGGAGGTCTTTGCCTTCAGGCAGACACTTGTGTCCAAGCAGCTTACCCACTCTTCAACCACTCTGGAAAGCCACAGCCCCACACTATCCTTCTTGTCCTTTTCCACAGTGTTTCTATCACTTCCACTTAATGAGTGCCGTAAAGCCAGCTCCCTGGGGGCCAGCTCAGAGCAGGGTCCCAGATGGAGGGCTGGGGGGAGGAAGGGTGCTGAGTCTGTATATTCTTTCAGATCTCCCCCTGTGCACTCCTCCACGCAGAAATATCCCTGCTCCTATCAGCGTTTTGGAGCTGACGTCCTTTGTGACGCAGGTAACGTCCTGCAGGGGCCATGAGGAATGGTCTCCCCCTCTCCAGGTTCCTGGACCCTGCCCACCCCAGCTGGGGAGACCTTGCACTCTCCCCATTGCTGGTGCTCACAGAACACTGATGGGCTGAGTTGGCTCACTGAAGGTCGAGCCTGGTGACAAAGTGGAGCAGCACTGATTTATACCCAGCCAGAGAGCTGTCCTCTGAGATTCTGTTCTCCTGCTCCCAGCAGTCAGCTTTTTCACTCCTTCGGGCTGTTAATAGGCCATACTGATAAAAGCCCTGGCATATCCTCTTGACCAGCATTTCCAAGCACTGAAACCAGGACTGCAATGGCTGAAAATGCTGGAGCACAAGCCCACACTCCCTGACAGGCACCTTTGCTGTGTTGTCACACACGGGACTTGGATCGCTTAGAGTAGTAATCGCTTGGATTACTACTCTATATAGTAGTTGATCTGGGCAAGGAGCAAGACTCTCATACAATGGACTCAAAGGCAGCCTCATCATCATGCCATCATATACCTACTGTGGAAATGCATTTCTAGAAACCCCTCTCTTGTTCTCTGTCCTGTTTTTACCACATGGAAACCTTTGCAGTAGAAAGAACTGTGACCAGGCTCTGCAGGGTGAGGATAAAGGGAGTTTGCATAGTGAATGCCAAAAGCGAGGTGCTGAAATCCTGTTATGCCTTGGTGCATAAGGTCAGAGAGAGCTCTCTGATTAGCTGAAGAGCTAAATTCCCTCATCAGCATCAAGCTATGGCCTCAGGTCAGATGCAACCTGCACCATTGTGAGAGAAGCAGCCTCTGCCCCTCTTTAACTTACTTCCTTGCTTGCTTCCTTTCTTCCTTCTGCAGAGCTCTTCCCTGTCTTGCATTAGCAGCCATAGAAGGGGATGAGCAGGGAATAGGACACAAGGGAGAGCTCTGCTTATCTCTCCTGGAGGGAATTTCTCACCTCTGCTCTGTTCTGCTTAGCTGCCCAGGAGGCAGTCCTGTCATCAGAGACAGTGTCTGGCCTGCTGTGTTGACAAAGTCACAAGAGATGTGGAGCACACATGGAGATCAAGGCAGGGCTGACACAGGCTCTGCTCATTGGAGAAAGGATGCGGGTATGGGGGTGGGAAAGGGAGAAGACTTGTTTTCTGCACCGCACTAAGATCCAGGAGCAAACCTTGGTTCCTCTGTTACTCCAGCCCAGCTGCTCTCAGCCCCTCAAACTTCCCTACCTGGTCCCAGCTGGAGTCAGCAGAGGGTTGAAACTCAGAGGCATCACTCCATGACCTTTGCAGAGAGGGAAGAAAATTTTTTCCTCATATCCAAGCAGTTCCTGTGTCAAAACACACCATGTTTTTTGTCCCAGACTTAACAATGAAGCACGTTCTTGTGGACAGGCATTCACAGAGCACGTTGCCTCCTTCTTCATCTTCTGCTCTCCTATTACGCAGTTCCTCATCTGGATGATTCTTCATATAGATGCTTATCTGCTGAGTTTGGCATCGACCCTTAGATGAGTAGTCAGCCTACGATCCTGCTGCACCCCTGTTTGCAAAGGATCATGATGATGTACGTTGAAACTGCCTGGCAGAGGAGGGCAAGTCAGCATTTGCCTGGCCGTTTTCACACACACACTACTCAACTGACTGCAAGCGTTCATCTGTGCCTCCATTTAGCATTGAATTCACTCACCCATTTCCCAAGGTTGGGGCCAGAACCGTTGCCGACACCTCCAGCAGCACAAGCAAAGCCCTGCTCTGAGTGTCCCCTCACTGTATCCTCCCAAACAGCCAGGCTCTGTTGCCTTCCCCTCACAAGCCCCCAGCTGCTCCCACTGGCTGCCCTATCCATTGCCCAGCCTGCCCTCACTGCTCACATCAGCTGGGTGGGAAGTTAGGGTGTGATTTCCCTTCTCCACATACTCAGAAAAAAGCCTTCCTCTTGCGCTGCAGTGCTCCTGAGCACTTTGTGCTCTGGCCACTGGGTGCTGGGGCCTGGTAAGAGGTCAGAGTAGCCTGGTGGTCCCTCAGAACTGAGAGTCCCTCCCCAACCACACAGAGAGAGGCAAAATCAGGGCCAGGGTAGCCAGCCTTTCAAAGCTCACTCACTGGGGTGTTGTGGCTGATGCTGTTCTTGCTGCTTTGGCAGATGGGATGAGTATGCAATAGTACTTCAACACTGATGTAACAGTGGCCATGCTTCCTAGTATAGAAATGTTGCTTTAAAAGAAACACTTCATACTCTTGCATGTCTCAATTCCACTGTGAGACTGACTGTAATAAAGGCCAGCTTAGCCTGAAATAGCTGGGTTTTTAATGGCACTCAACTCCCAGAGAGGACAATAGCGCATCCCACCCCTCCCACGAGGGGCAACAGAACAGGTGCTGAAAAGCTGGCCCTGGCTGGCAGTGCTGTTGTTGCTGCTGGGAGCCCCAGCCTCACCGGGAGGGAAGAACGTGTAGGACTTCCCCTTACCTGATGCTCAGTCTCCACCTTTGTGTTGCAAAAACAAAGAGGTTTGGGTGTGAACCCGCCCTTCGCCCAGCAGCAGCTTCAGTGGTTGCGTGCACAACGTGCCCGCTCCTGGTGCAGCTCATGGAGGAGGAGGGCGTCTGTGCCCTGGGCACGTTCCTCGGCCCCTGAGGCGCCATGCTTCTCCCTCTCCAAAGTACACACGCCTGCACCACCACCCCCTTGCCAGCAGTGGAAAGGTTGCTGGAGACTTTTCCATGCCGCAAGCCAGGTTGGATAAGGAAGGCCAGGCTCTTCCCAAGGTGCCCGGCCACCTCCCAACACAAAATCAAGGAGATGATTGATGCAGATGAGCACGTAGGGCAGTGGGAGGGACAGCGTGTGCCGTCCCAGCCTGACTCAAAGAGCTTATAGTTTACAGCCAAACCTGGCTTGACCTCCTCCAAGATCACCCCAGGGAGCCGGGCTCTTCTTCTCCAGCTTTCCTTTACTCATTTTAATGTTTTGACCTTTATAGCAATAACCAAGTAAACCCCTCAGGCTAGAAATCAAGGGGCTGTAGTTTTCCTCAGTGGTCAGTGAAAGTCAAGAACAAGGAACAACACGTACTAATTCACTCTGTCGCTTAAAGCAGTACATGCAGGGTCCAGGATCCCACCACCAAAAAACTGGAGGGTCGCATCCCTATGACGCAGGGCATTAGGTGTCAGAAGGAAAAAAAGGAGCAGAGAAGGAGAAATCCCCTGATGCTACACACACACACATTCCCAGCTAAAAGCCGCTACTAGAGCAAACTGTGAAGATCCCAGGCCAGGAGGAACCAAGTTACAGTAGCGTCTCCGTCCAGTTTGGCTCCCATGCTGAGAAGTGGAGCCTGTGGTAAGCAAGCTGGCAAAGCCTGCCAGAGCCAAGCTATATAGTAATATTATCTGTCAGGAGCAGAGCCTCCGGGCTATACTGTCTAGGACTTTTTATATTTTTTTTTTTAAAGGTCTTACTCTGCTTTTTCCAAACTCCTGACTCTGGCAAGCATTCTGGACAGCCTGGTAACTGTGTGCTAAGTTTGGCCTGAAAGCATATAATCCTAATGAGAATAGAAAGACCTAACTCTCTCCGGGAGCTCCTGCTAGGCTTCAAAGGATACAGGACTTACCAAGCAGTTTTGAAACCCATCCATGACTTCTGGCCCACTTTCTGATCACTGCGGAGGAGGGAAGGCTGTGTAGGAGAGGAAAGCAGGGGGTGTTCAAAGGGAGTGGGGTGGGAGAGGTGGAGGTCTCCGTGCAGCAAGGATCGGGCTGGGGCAGTTGGTGTGCCAAGAGGGGGCCAGGAAGAGCAGGAAGGATGTGCACAAGTTTTATCCCTGTCATTGAAGAGGGTGCAGATGGCACAGTGAAGGTGAGGGGGTGGGAGGGGAAGGGAAGATATCCATGATTGTCCAAGGAGGAGGGCAGGGCAACAAATAGAGGCACAGAGCTGGGGAAGCAGGTCTGGGTGTCAAGGGAGGTGCACAGACAGGAGGGACTAGAAAAGGCAGGCTGGGATCACACATGTTAGCCTGTGTGGATGGATGCCCACATGCAGGCTGAGTTGGGGTTCCCGTTTCTCCATCTGCCTACTTAGCACCAACCCCCTGACCCTTCTAATACCGTAAAAACCTGCTCCAAAGGAAAGTGCTCTCTAGGGCTGGGGAGGCTCCAAGAGAGCAGTCTGTCTTATCCCAAACACTTTCCACCTTCCACTGATTTTGGTGCATATGATCGAGGGGAACAAATATGTGTTTCTTTCAGCAGGGACACTGCTCTGTGCATATATAAGCAGGGGATGAAAACGTCCACACCCATTACCAACACAACACAGGGACCCTTGAAAGTTGTGGAGGGTTCCCCTCCACCACTAGCATGGCAGGGAAGAGAAACGCCATACACTTTAGCAGAGATATTTGAGGCTAAGGAGCACAGAGAGGCCACAAATGATGAAAAAATAACACTGCCGCACAGGTATTAGTACTAGCTCAGGATATCACATGAACTGAGCCAAAGGGGAAACTGGAGAGTCAGGAATGCAAGTCCAGGCTAGCCACTGGAGAAAGAACAGCGGAGCCCCTCTGTGTATCCCTCCTTTCTTGTCAGATCTAATATTTCCCAAGTTAGGACTGCACACAGACGTGCTGCTGATGGAGCACCATATGCGTGAAAACCTGATGCTACACCAAGAAGTATGTGTGCCACATTGTTAATGCAAAGGGGGGCTGTCACCCCCATAGGCACCTTCAATGCCTGACCTCACATGAATTAGACACATCTGGCCACCCTCTTGCTGGAGTGCCGTATGTGGAAAGCCAACTGCAATGCATTTAACAGACTGCAGAGATGCTCACCTGCCTGCCAGCTGCTTCCTTCTGCTCTACTGACCTTCTTCATCGCTCCCTCCTTGTGAACATCAGCCTTTTCGACACCAGTCAGCACCAGTCACGGCTGTTGCATCACGACCTTCTCCACAGGAGCTGCTTGCCTGGAAATACAGAGGCAACGGCCTGTCTTCTCCACTCTCTGTGGGTCCCAGGCTGGATCCTTGGGGAGGACCCAGCCCTATCATTCAGTCCACACCTCCTGGCAGCAACAAGGTGGGTGTCAGCATCTTTTCACATGCACAAGTGCTGCTGCACTCTATGCTCAGAGCCAGCACGGCCAGGGCATACCATCAGTCCATATCCTGGACCATTACATCCCACACCATAACATCCCAGCCTTCTCAGCAGCACCAAGAGGACACACACAGACACACACAGCACACATGTTCTTAGCCTGCGCCCAAGCAGAGCCTCTGATGCAGACATGTTCTCCTACCCAGCACTCACAGACAATGGAGACCGTCTTATTAAAAAAGCTGTAGACAGAATGAATCACAGCTTCCTGCAGGCCTAGTCTCTGGGCCCTTCCCAAAGAGATGAAGCTGGTGAAAAGCAACCAGCCCATCACCCAGAGCCACCTGATAGTTTTATGCAGCATTGTGAGGAAACATCCTGCTCGCCACTCTGGGAGCAGGCTCACCCCAGGAAAGGAAAAGTACTCCAGCAAGATGGTGAGGAGTCCCCAGATCCATGGCGGGGGCTGCCGGGGAGCAGCGCTCCTGCAATCACAGCCCATGAAATGAGCCACAAACATGGAGGGATGCAGGCAAAGGTAATGTTGTAGCAGTGAGAGAAAACAGAACTCCACTGAGGAAAGCAGCCCCAAAATTTTCCCCAGGATGCGGAGGTGACTGTGTTTTGCTCTGGGCTGGTCTGCTCTGTCCTAGAGAATGTAAGAACTAGCACCTATTTGACTTGTCTTTCGCAGTCCTGCTTTCAATTGCTTGTAACTTGCCACTTTCACCACTTGAGCTGACATTTTCCAGACCAGGCATCTGCCTTAGCCTGTTAAAAGAAAAAAAAGGAGGGAAAAAAAAAAAAAAAAAAAAAGACCCACACACATTTGGGGATTTTGATCGTTTTCAGAATACAAGGAAGGAAAAGGAGTTATTCTGTCCATGCTAAAAAAAAATCAGCACTTACAACTGAGTTTAAAGCAAGAACTTGAAATTAGGCAAGAGAAATGCCTAGCTGCCAAGAATATGTCTCTGCTGTCCCCAAGAAAAATATCCCTGAATTTTGATCCAGTTATGAGCTTGATACACAGAATAGATTTGGCAGAGTTGGCGGCTCCATGCTGCAAAGTTTCTGCCCAAAGTGAGTGTGCTGTTTGTCCACACGTAGCTCCCAAGTGCCGAACCAAACCAATCCTACACTGGAACATCTACATCTCTCCATTTCAATGTGTTTGGGTTATGGGTTATTGATGGAAATTTTACTTTGTCTGCAGAACATAAGCATTTGCCTTGTAAAATCTTGCTGAATCACCCAGTCCCAATTGCCAAACATTAACTGAAAACATTTTCCAGGCTTCCCTAACTTCATTCACTTCACACACCTTTTGATTTTTGCTGTGGCCAAGATTGTGTCCCGCAAACAGCTCTGGTTTCCTTCCCAGAAATGCCTAATTTACATGCACCAAGTCAGAAAAACCCATAGAAGAAATATAATGTGATACGACTATAGCACCTGATCTCCTTGTGCACCAGGGAATTAAATTCTAGATGCAAAGACCACCTTGATTTTGTCACTTTTTCACTGGGGAGGTTTGGCAATATTTTTAACCTCTATTGCTATGTAGGCTCTTACAGCACCTTCACCTCTGCTAGACCTAAGCAATATTGATCCTTCCTCTGAGACTTGGGCCTCTAATTCTTTTACTCTGAGCCCAGGAGAGGAATCAGGGTATTTTGAAGCATTCCACCTCAGGCATCTTTGGATAGATGTGACAAAGTGGGGAGCATGGCCTGACAATGTCCTCTCCCAGAAGAGCTGGCCATAGCACAGCAAGCCCAGACACCCACATACCTTTGGTGCTCCTTAGCTCTACAGAAGGAAGGTGGCTAAAGGAAGACCACAGCACTTCTTGCCATGGGCTACTGAGCTGGGTATTTGGAGATCCAGTTTTCCAGATTCAGCTTTCACATCAGCAGTTTAGAAAGCAGAGTAAAACACAGCATGAATGTACATAGCACCCTTCTTACCAGAACCCCTAAATACTTTATGAGTATGTTTTACCTCTCAGCCCAGAGAGGCTGGGTAATACTAATTACTGTTTTTTCCTATTACAGCAAAGAAGGTCCCTGAACATAGGGCAACAGATAAGCCATAGGCAGGGTTACGAGAGGAACCCAGGTGTCCTGACTCCCTTCTTTCTGCTCTGGCCATCACAGTGAGCTGGAAAAGCAAATGCTGCTTACAGAAAATAAAACAGAGCTGTTGTCTTACAGAAATACTGCACCCTCTGATTTTAGCTAAGACATTTTTTGTCCACGT
This sequence comes from Pedionomus torquatus, assembly GCA_013398155.1. Lineage (NCBI taxonomy): Eukaryota > Metazoa > Chordata > Aves > Charadriiformes > Pedionomidae > Pedionomus > Pedionomus torquatus. The sequence continues at coordinate 168,057 of VZRU01004505.1, read as the reverse complement.
CTTCCTTTTTCTGCTAAATATTTATTCATAGCTATGCCTAGCCACACTGATAATGATGGATACAGCAAAGGGAGATGGAGGGGGAAAGAATCATGACCCAGAGTGATGGGTATTCATGGAGTGGGAGATGGAATAGGAGTGTTTTCCTCTCCTGCCTTCTCTATTAGCACAACGAGGTTTGTAGGGATAGTAGCGAAGTTTTCTAATTAGACCAAATGAAAAGGACAGACAAGCTGTCATGAGCTTGAGTTCTTCTTCAGGTCTGAAAGATACACATCAAACCTCAAGTTAAGTACAGACTGCAAACAAGCAATCCAAGTTTAACTTCAGTGTGTCAATCAACGAGCTATTTTGAAGGAAAAGGAGTTGTTAGTTTATCCACAGCAGTAAGAAATATTAGCAAGGAAGAGGGGTAAAGGCTGTTAGTTTTCATGCAGTATGTAGAGGAACAAGTTCTTTATGGGGGAACAGCAAGGGATTAGTGGAAGATTGGAGAGCTGGGGAAAATTGTAAAACCAGTATCATCCTTAGTTTTATGGTATCCATTAAAGCCACACATTATAATTCCCTACTCATTTTTTGAAGGTGTTTCCTAGGTTTGCCATAAGGATCGGGATTAAATGTGTGACAGGGTGCCTGCTTTTCCTGTGAACACTGCTCTCCTGCCTGTGTCAGCCAGTTCCTGTCATATATCAATGTCCAGTGTGAGCTCATTCATGGCACAGGGGTGTTTTGGTGACAAGGACACAAGACATGATGGAGGCCATGTGGCATGTTCTGCATGCCACTGTGATAACTTTGGGACATTTTAGCAATTTTATGCTCTGTTCCTCAAGCAGTGTCCTGATTCAGTGTGATAATGCCTTGCTGTGCCATGTAAAATCCCCAGTATGGACTGCTTCTTCCTGGCCTGAGTTAACACCAGTACCACCCAATGCTTCATCCCTGTCTTTCAATGACTGCTCTCCACTGTCTGTGCTTTCTTCTGAGACCTGGGATAGAACTGGGAGCCCCCTGCAGTGTAAGCCTTGGGCTGTCTGGGCTGTCCAGGCTGTCCAGCCTCTCTGCAGGGGCTACAGACACAGACAGGACTACATTCATCCTCAGCCTACCCTAAATGCTGGGAGCTGCCATCACAGCAACCACACTGTGTTACGCTGGATGCTGTAAATCTGGATGACTGCGTAGGAGGCATGGGGCAACTTCTGAGCATGAAAGAGGTGGGACCAAAAAAGCCTTCCCTTCAGCCTGGGGGACAGGGTCTGAATAATACCTTTTGCCAAGTCTCCGCCACATAATTCATTGCAGAGTAATTTCTTCCTGCTGCTTCTCACCCTGTTTCAGACATCTCTCTTTCTGAGTCTCTCATTTCTCTCTCTCTTTCAATCTCTGCTGGTTTTTTCTATGAAACTATTCATCAGATAATTCCCCCAGACAGTTCCCAGGCATCAGTTCACTCATGAACAGCTCTGTGTAACTCTACTTAAAATACCAGCAGCTGTAGGTGGACGTGCAGGTGCCATAGGATCTTTCTGTCCCCTGCCATGAGGGGAACACTTTGGATGGCACAGATACGCTCAACTGCAAACTCCAAAAGGGTTTCCTGAGGCTACTCTCTCATGTCTGATGTGCACGGCCCTTAGGAGCACAGCGAATGCTCCAGGTGGAACCACCATGCCAAAAAGGAGTTTGCTAAATGTATAGTTAATGGATCATTTTAACCAGAGATGCAAGCATCTCGGGGCAGTTTTAACAATAGGACCAGCAACAGGCAACTTTCTAGCAGACTTTTGCAAAGTTTCCATGCACCTGCTAAATTAAAGGAGTGTAGGGGTGGATAAATCAATATCCACTGTTGGCTCCATCCTTTTTCCATGCTTTCCTCTGCGAGCACAAACCAACTGAAGCCTGTGCTTCAGTCCATCCACAACATGACAACTGAATTGGACTCCAGCTGAGATTACATTGGAAAGCATTTCTCAGGGCTACAGGCCTGCTTTCCTCCAAAGAGGGACTTACAACAAAACAATCGAAGCCACTCAATTAGAGTTTGGGGCTTAGAAGGCCCTTTATCTCATGAAAAAAAAAGAGATTAAAGCCCTCTGATAATTTATAAAGCGCTTAAAAGTTTAAAGGGGAATTGGGCTTTTATCTGAACTATCAGATAACATGAGGCACGCAAAGGCCACGCACAAGGCAGCCCCAGGGTGCAGTCACTTCACTGCAGAGAGCTTGTGCTTCCAACCATGGATCTGATCCCAGTCCCTGAAATTAATGGCCAGACTCTCAGGCTCTCATGGACTAGTAGCCAGGCCAGTCTGACACGTCCCTGTGGCTCAGACATGCAGTCACGTAACTCTCGCCTAGAAAGTCCTTGGATGTCCTCACTTAGTGGTGCCTGACAGCTCCTGTGGTGAGATGGGCTGGATGTCCCGGATGCCTTTGAGTGAACATCCTGGCATTGAGGGCTTCTCCCACCACACTGATGGCCAGTGCTTACTTAATGAAGGTGTGCGGTGTGCTCAGCATGCCCTAAGCAATGTATAGTTGGCCCAAGTGCTCTCAGAAGCTTGCCCAACCTGTTTTCATTTGAGTTGGTATTTCAAACAGCCAGTTATTATTTGGGTGGTTAAGGCCATCATTCATTACTCTCGCGGTAGACTTTTCTGTCTTCCCAGCTCGCTCTCTGCTCATTATCCACTTTGGCCACTGCTGACAATGGTGTCCCGGCAGGCTGAGACCACCATCGAACAATGGAGGGAGGAACTTGTGTGGGACACTGACCATGCCCTGGAGCTGGCCCTGGATGCTGGAAATCTCTCCTGCAGGAGATGGGGACTCCCAGGCTTGCAGCAAAAAGTCAAACTCAGCTGTTCCTTAGCACTGCCCACACATAAAGGAAACAAGTTGCCCTTTGAACAATGGGGCTAAAAAAGCCTGGGGTTCCTAGGAAAAAGGGGGTGTCCTTTGTCTCCAGAACATCTTCTCACCCACTTCATTAATCCTCGCCCCACAACATGCAAGAGACAATAGCAGTGTGCATAATCTAGAGTTAGATACCTGCTGGTGGGCAGGCCATGTTCACACATGGTGATGGTGTGGCCAGCTGATGTCTAACAGAAGGTAAAACAGCTGGGTTCTCCCTCTCTTCCTTCAGAAATCACTGGTTTGTATCATTTCATTTACTCTGACAGCCACAAAGTTAGCATTTTTGAAACTTCTGCTGCTCTTTCAGATGTGGTTGAAACTGGCTGACGTGTTGCAGAGCTACGTGAAGAGTGAAGGGTGGACAGGCAGACATTGTTTCCTTTGGAAAATGATTTTTAAAAACATCCTGCAAGTAAACCAGACTTTGTTCCTTTGCACTCAGTTAAAGCGTATACTTCACCCAGCAGAAAGTACTAGCCTCAGTCATCCTAGCGTGCAGGCAGAGCCACCTGGCCAGGCCCATCCTCACTTAACCAAACTCTTCACTCTCTCATGAGTGAATGAATCAAAAACTCCACCTTGCATCTGCTTTGCTGGCAGCCAGTAAGAGGATCAAAATGTTCCCAAACAAATACATTATGCAAATTGTTTGCCAAATACTCACTTGTTTTGAAGGACCTTTTTTCAGGCTTTCAAAGCCAAATTGAACATGACGGTTATCTCTGGAGATTTTGGTGGATCACTTGGGGATACAGGGCTTTGTCAAGTAGCTAAAGCTCCAGTCTGACGGTCAAGAAACCTAAGTCCCCTTTCCAGATCTCTCCAGGACCTTCTGCATGATCTTAGACAAACAATTCCCTTTTGTATTTTCTCTCTTAGGGTTTGTTCATCTACTTCATTTAAACTGTTTTCTCTTTGGGGAGGAGGCTGGCATTAGTGAAGATTTGCTCAGTGTTCCAAGACTGGGGCCCTAAACTTGAGCCACTAACAGCACATGATTTCTGGAGAAATATCTGCAAAGAGAAAGTACATAATATATCTCTAATGGAATATATGCACATACGTACACATATACAATGCTCACATATATAAAAAGCCCAATAGAAAAGGTGGAAATTTATTTATTTGAGCTCAAGAAGTTGCTCTTTGAAATTGTTTGGAAGTGTTTGGTCAGGTCATTGTTACTGACACTGTGCACAGAACATGGGAAACTACTAGCAATTAGTGAGATGTGCCACATAGCCAGACCTGTCTGACACCTTCCATGCAGCCAGATAAGGTTTGCTCCAGGTGCTACCAAGTGTCAGTACTCAGTAGACAACAGCTCTCTGCTGAAGAGATTTTTGTGTGTACGTCACCCACTGTGCCTGCGCAGTGCTCAGTGTGGGAGCCACTATGAGATGGGGACATTCAAAACGCCTCAGAAGCATTAGAACATTTTTGAGGATTGTGCTGTGGTTTGTCCTTTGGCATAGGACATCACCAGAACCAGCCAAGAATACTTTAGCATGCCAAAGTTCTTGTTCGCATGGCTGACATGCTAACATCCTCATTCTTACCTTGCATGTCTGTCAAGTGTAAGCAAAGTATCTATTAATTGTGTCTGACTGAATTTCAGCTGCTCTTTTAAAAGGTCGTTGATATAAGTTTAGACAATAGGCCAAGAAGAGGCTGAATCCCCGTGGAGAACACACAAGACATTCTCCTGTGTCGCTGATTTAATAAGGAAGAGTTCAATACACTCCTGTTTAGAAAGGCCCAAATAATTTGAAGGTTTCTGCTTGAATGGAAATTGGAATTCACCTTGGCTGTGCTCTCACCCTCTGTGTGCTCGCCTCCCTGCGCTGCCCAGCCAAGTACTTTCACTGTGGGGAACATCTGCAAGAGCAAGAGATGCTGCTAGCCTTTTGGGGGAAATCCTGTTTCCAGTAGGTACCTCTTTCCAAGTATGAGGCTCATCTTCCAAGCCCAGCAACAAGAGATGATGCATGAGACTCAACATCCAAGACCATAAATGAGGTGATTAACATGTCTTAAGAAAATTAAGTTAACTCTTATTTTGATGCATTGGGGATTTCCAAGAAATAAACTGCTGAGAGTTCATCAGGGGGCAAGGCATAAATGGATCACTTGAGATGACAAATAATCAATCATCAACTCATGAGCTGTTTAAAAACATGACCAGGGCTGAAATGCCCCAGATACATGATTGGAAGCGTTACTCAGTTGGTTGCAGGCATGGCTCTTCAGGTCCACGTGGTAACCAGAAACTCAGCCAAGATCTCACCAAGTTGGCCCTAGCTGCCAACTCAGAGGCCCTTTCACTTAGTCAAGTCCTCTGTGCAATACACACTTCCTGCCCAGTCCCTTGCCAAAGTCCCACTCATCTGCAGCTCACCCCCCCAGCAGCAGATGGAAAACATCCACAGCAAGAAGCAATGGGAAAAACCAGCTCCGGTTGGCTCCTTACCCCTCTGCACACTCTGAAATCGGTGAGCTGTCCTGGCTCCCTACCCCAGAGAGCACTGCCATCCATTTCTATTTTAACCACCTCACATAAGGAGTGGAAAATTCTGCGAGGGAATTAAGCTACTGGGAACGCTGCTAGGCACTGAGCTGTGAATAACCTCCTACTTGCCCGAGTTGCAAGGAAAGCATTACCAAGGGAAGCAGGGCAGACCAGTGCCACGATGGGAGACAGGCACAGATACCCAGCTGTAAGCCACAAGCACCCATCTGTGCTCATGATGCCAAAAAATCCAATATTCTGTGTGTTATATTTATTATATACCTTTATAAGAGCCCCAGGCAGCAACACTTGCCAGAGTCTGTGCTACATTTGCAGCAGCTCCAGACACAAGGTACAAATGCTCACTCCCTGGTAGAGTACCTCATGGAGCAGCATGCTAAAATTTCCTAGGGGTTGTGTGTGTCCGCAGCCCATCAACATGAACAAACGCCGCATGCCTAACGCACCCAAGCAGGGAGGCTGTGCATTATTACAACTGTTCATAATCACAGCTTTGTATCTCCAGCGTGATAACAGACAAGACAGTTTCTGTTACGCAAACTGCACCAGGTAGGGTCAAGCAACCCGCAGCACAGCATCGCTGGCATTCTAGGAACGGCTCCACTCCTCTGCTGCCAAAACACACTGCCCGCAGCACGTCCCAGCACGGTGGCACACAGGCAGGGAGCTACAGCCACAGTGAAACATCTTCTTGTGGCAACGTGGGGTACCTTTCAGGACTGGCTAGGAGTTCTTTTTGGGGAGATACCATGAAGCCCTGCCGGAGAAGGCCAGCAGCTGGATGGCTGTGGAGCAGCTCAGGCAAGATCCAGCACCACCCAGGGTGCCTGTTGCTTATATAAAACAGCTAATAAAGCTGGTTATCATCCAGACAACTCCTGTATTAGGTGTCAGTGGCCATGTGGAGGGCTCCCAAAAACAATATGCATGCCAGCTTTGCTGCCCAGGAAGAGGAATGTAAAGTAGGAACTCAGCAGTTGGGTTTTGCTGGTCCTTTGCCGGTCCCGTCTAGCTATGAATGTGGAACAAAGCTACACTCAAAAGGCTCTTAAGCACATGTGGATTAAAGTTAAGTATGTGTTTGTGTGCTGTCCTAGATCATATCCATTGCAATCTCAGGGCCTGTGTCTGGGGAGGTTTTGTTGGCAGAAAGCATCTTCTGATATAAAATGCCACCTACTGCGAACAGACGTTCACTGGGGTCTCCATAGAGAGACATGCCAAACCAATATGCAGAGACTGGGAACTATCCCTGTAGGTGTAGAAGTTCCAAGCATTTTTGTGCATGCTCACCAGCAAAAAAACAAAAACAAAAACAAAAACAAAAACAAAAACAAACAAACAAACAAAAAAACCCCAACAAGCTCATATAGCTGTATTGTGCTCCTGGATTCCTGGATTTTTATGAAAGAGCCTAGAAGGCACATAAAAGAGGAGGAGACAGACTCACGTCTCTGCCTGATGAGGACATATCCTTCCATTCCTTCAGGTGAGAACATACCGCAGTATATTTATTTGCAATCAAAAGCATAAGAGGCGGGTAGGCCTCGGTGCAAACTCATCCAAGGAAACTGTTAACATATATTAAAAGAACTGAGGGCATCAAATGAGAGTGGAAAGCAAAACAAGCAGTAGGAGGTGTCCATTTACACAACAGGTAGTTACACCGTGAAAGTCCTTGCTGCGGGACACTGTGGGTACTAGTAGTTTACAGGGTTTAAAAAATAGCAAGATAAATGTATGGAAATAGAGGGAAAAAAAAACTCAGCAAAGACACCAGCTATGCCTCAAGAAGTCCCCAAAGGACAAATTGTGGGAGGCGGGGAACATGTGGGAGACATACCGCTATACATTTGCCTTTAAATTGTGTTCTTTGTTGTGCATGCGCTATCAGCCATCGCTAGAGACAGGCTGCTGGGCTCCACAAACCCTTGGTCTGACACAGCACAGCTGTTCCTCCCCTGTGCACATGCACTTTTTGCTTGGTGGGGGCAGAGAGGAGCAGCAGAATCCCAGAGGTCAGTGCCAGAGGGAACACCCAAGCCTCGGATCAGGCTTTGTCCCATAGCGAATGGTGCATGATTGGGGATAGATATTTTGCTCAAAATGAGATCGGGCAGAGACGGGAATCCAGGCATCTCTCAAGACATTTCCCTAGGCACAAACACTAGCATGGACCCCTCATATTCCAGCTCTGAAAAAATGTAAGTTTCAGTCTGAAAATCACATTTCACACACAAAAATGGAAATTTGACACAACACTCTTTCTGCCAGAATAGCTGAAATATTGTGGCTTTGTCCCAACACAGACTGAGAGCTAATTAGGAAGCTTTGAAAGTCATTCCCAAACAGAACTGCTTTCCTCTGGTTATCTACCATGGCAGGCTCACTCCAGAAATACACAAATATGTCCAAAAAAGACAAGGACATGTAAGAGCAATTCATTAAAATATTTGGGGAAGTATGGCAGGGTCTGTTTTACACAAAAGTAGGAGGATGGCTATGGCTAGAAGTTGAAGCTCTGAAAGCTTGCTTTTTCCACTGTGACAATAGTAAATGCCAAAGACCAAGAGAATGGGAAGTGCTGGGGGGAAACTGGCGGAGGGTCTGGAGTCTTCCCTCCATGCCGTATCACTGATTAAAAAGCACATTGTAAAGAAAGTAAGGTGCCATTCTAACACAGTAATAGCAATCCCAAGCATCCAAAAGCACAAATCAGGCCTAAAAAACTTAATGAGCTTTAATTAAAAAATAAAACATTAAATCCAACGCGGTAAGAGGAAGCTTTCCTGTCTGCCCCTGAGTCTTTAAGCCTTCAGATTTCAAAATCTCAAGCTTTTCTTGGTGACTCTTTGGGATGGAAGTGTGTTTAAAGAAAAAAAAAATAAATGTGTGAAAAATAAACAGATGTAGAGTTGTTTTAGATTTGGGGTTTACCACAGCTTTTTGAAATCTTTGCTGTTATGTGCAGAGCAGCTCCTGCCTAAGTAAGACTTTGACCTAAATATTTACCCCGAAAAAGACTTTCAAAAATAGCAAGGTCAAAGAAGAATAGGGCCAAGGATCCATCCACAACTATCAACACTAGAATAAAATTAAAAAAAAAAAAAAAAAAAAAAAGAAAAAAAAGAGAAATTTGCTACATGTCTCTTAAAAATATCAGCAGTAGCATGAAACAGTGGGGCCAAATTTTCTGGATTAATTGGTGAGTAAATCCACTCAAGTCAAGTGGCTTATGAGCAGAATAGCCTGCAAAGTGTCAGGAAAAATAAGGAACAAAGATGTTAGCTGGTTTTGCAACACAGGAATGAAAATAATACTTAAAAGTAGCTGCTGCTCTGTGTGGACAGTTTCCTGACATTCAAAATCATTACTGAATGATTAAGTTACCAACTCATTAGGGATTATTTACATTGTTTACAAGCATGTGACTAATTACACAATGAAGATACTGAGACATATCACCTAATAACAGCATATAGTTGTGGCATAGATGAATTGGGTGTGCAGGGAGATTCTGCCTAAGTGCTGCCAACAAGCCCCAGCCTGCCCTGAGCATGGGGCTCTTGGGGAGCTCCTTTCCCATCTCCCATGAGCAGCAAGTCCAGAAGAGGCCAAAAAAAAAATTAGGCATACTTGCTTTAGAGGGGCCACAGTCCAGAGGGAAAGCGAGGAGGGCTTCATTCGTGTCCTTGCAGGGAAACATGGGTAAGAGGACCCATACGGCACCTCAACACCAGTGCCCCCGACATGGAGGGTGTAATCAGGACAGGTGGTATTTGGGAGTGGTTCTCACTCTGTCCAGAGGCAAATTCCAACCCAAGAGAATTTACTGCTGATGCAAGGTGTTTGACAGGCAGCCTTGAAGACCAAAGGTTTCAATGTCTAAAGAAATGGCAACATTGGTGCAAATGGAGCAATCCACTTTGTCCAGAGCAGGCTCCACACTGGCCTTGGAGGGGGAGTTTGAGGAAGAAACTTCTCTCCAAACACCCAGTGAGTGTCCTCTGTAGCAGCAGGTTTTCTTCATGTAGAAACTTGTCCTCCTGGACCAAGACTAGCAATGGTGAATGTGACACGATGCACCACTATAGAGGCTTTGCATTCCCAGCGTTGCCATGAATATCTGCCAGAAACACCCTGTCGCTAGCAAGGCTTCTCGTGGGAGAGCTGGCTTCCTCTTACACAGCTTTTATATTCAGTGTTACTTATCAGGTAAAATCAAGCTACATTAACAAATTAGCTTAAAATATCACATTTCACATTTCATATAGGCTTCCCCTAACCACTTCATCATTTAAAACCAAAAAGGTGGACATGGACCTGACTTAAGAACTGGTGTCTCAGCATGAAGGATGGTCTCAAGGATGGTAAGGAGAAACAGTGCCACTGAGGGCCTAGCTCCATGCTGGTACTAAGTTACAGTACAGAAGCTCTGCAAATGCTGGAAGATGCTCCCTTTGTAGAACCCCACGCAGGAGGAACACTCACCAACAGCTCACAGCAGTGTAAGCTCTTCCAGCCCAGCAGGGCTGAACCTCTTGTGCATGGGAGGATTCCCTGGGCACCCAGCCTCAGGGTCCAGCCAGGGGTCCCACGTGCAATCAGTTTGCAGATGCACTGTAAGAGGGACACCAAAACATGACAGGGTAAGGGGAGTGCAAGAGTGAATGTTTACCCACCAATAGCCAGGAAAGCTGGGGACCCCATGGAGCTGTTTGTTAGCCTTAATGGCAGCAACATCATGGATGGGGTTCCTCCAGAGGAAAGTACTTTATGGGTAATTACAAAATCAGACAAACTTATGGTGCCACTTACAATTATATGCCGTCTTCTCAATGCCGTCCCATCTGATGCTATCACTGTGTCTGCGCATATCAGAAAGCTGTCTTGTCCCCCATAGTGCTCCACAGATCAGTAGCATCAGGTTATGGCACTTTGTGCACCCTAACTCCCTGTGCCTCTAGGACTGGTGTCAAAGCTATGACCCCTGACAGATCAATATGCCCTCAGTCACACAGCAGAGCATTGGCAGACACCATGTCAGATGACAACCATGGCAGTCTGAAGGTACCTGCAGGCAGCACAGTTTGCTGCCAGAGTAATATCTGTTCTCAATGGTGCTTTTTCCATTCCTCTTCCTCACTCAAATATTTTCACTGCTGCTTGAAGGCACTGCAGTGCACAGGACAGGAGTACATTGCAGTTACAATGGAAACTGGAAGTCTGACAGCACGTCTGAATTTTGGATATGACATACTCAGAAAGGCCCAGGACGTTCTGGATGGAAGTCACCCACCACGTTACTGGAAGTACTGGACAGTCACACACAGAGCATGCTCAACGTGGCACAAGTAGAGGTAGAGGAAGAAGAGCCCTTGCCTTGTCAGCAAATGTTTTGTTCCATGCCAAAGACCAGAAAGGAAATGAATGCTTCCCTGGTGGGGCAGCGAGGCAAGAAGGACATGGATGAAGTTCTGCAGGCAAGTCTGGGGCAGCAGCACTGTGAACTACAGCTCCTTGTGCCTTCAGTCTCCTCGTGCTGCTCTTACTCCACCCATCCCAACGCTAACTATGAGCTCCAACCTCCCATTCGCTGCCAGCTCCACCCCAGATTCATGTCTCCAAGGGATTCGTACCCTGAAGCCTAGGGAGCAGCCTCAGCCCCTGCTCTTTGGACCGGTTCTTTTGGCATAAATGCAAAATGAAGCTCAAGCAGGAGATACACTGCTCTGAAGGAACCATGAGGAAATCCCAGCTTGACTCTGAATCCACAAGCGAGAGGCAAAGGACTCAGATCTACAAGCTACCCTCTCATTTTCTCTCCCCTCCTGCCCTAAACTGGATGGTCGAGAGGGAACATGCTGATTTATTAAAGCAGCTCTTGCACTGGAAAGAGGCCCTGCGTGCAGGACTGCTGAGCTCAGCTGAAATTGGGCATCTCCCACAAGCAGCAGGACAGGGAAATTTGTGTCAGCTGAGGGGTGACCAGCTGTTTCCCTTCCCGCCTGGGTCTGAGACAGCACAAGCCTGCCCGCTTCCCTCCCCCAAACCGTCCGTCACATTTGTCACAGACTACATTGGCCTAAATAGTTAGGTGTCACGTAGCCAGCAGCCTGTACGGGAAGATCTTACATAACTCAGATAAATGGGACAAGGTCAACCCCAAGCCCAAGCTCCTCTTGCAGAAGACCCTGCACTGATCGGTTCTCCCAGCCCTCCTGCAGCACAGGGGGCTACTAGGGACAGGGAGAAGCAGGGGACTACCTGGGAGCCCCAGCCGCCCTGTCCACAGGCAGATCAGAGGGCACTGCTGATCCGTACAGGAAGAAATTCCTGGTAGGATTTTGCAGGGCTGGAATTTGCCAGTGTCAGTCACTAACCAGCGATGCCAGATCAGGTGAGACAGTTTAGTGAAACCACAGGTGTGGCCCTTTGTCTGTGCCCAGAGCCTGGCGCGGTGGAAAAATTTTACCTGGGTTACCTCACATCCCCTGCGCCTGCTGATTCAGGCTCCCCTCTCTATTTTTAAACAAGGTGTTCAGTGTCACCCAGTCAGGAAAATTACTCTGTGCCTACAGAAATAGATGCTATACCTTATGCCTGCTTTGCCCCATCCCGGGAGAGTCCCTTATAGGTGATACTCTTTAGTGGCCACCAGCACCTCTTCTCCTCTCATGCAAGGGAATTTCTGCAGCATCTGCTCAGAGACCTACATTCATAGGAAACACTGTGAAAGAAGGGAAAAGGGAGCTGAATTGTAGGAGAGCACAGCATGGGGAGATGAGGGAGCAGGGCTGTGTGTTTTGCATTTTCATGGAAAAAAAAGGAGGGAGGATAAAAAAACATAGGCTGGGGAGAGGGGCCAGGAGGGCTGGATGCTGCAGGCAGCACTAGTGGGGGTCAACAGCCGGCCAGTGCTGGGCCACCATTTGGGAGCACTGGCCTCGGGAGCAGGGACAGATACCAGCTGGGGAGGACAGATCTGGAGAGGGATCTGCCCCATGCAACAGGGAGAGAAAAGCGTGGGCAGGGGGCAGAGGGGCCCAAATTAGGATGGGGTTTGTGATAGCATGGGTTTGCCCTACAGCCCCTGCTTTCAGAGTGGAGAAATTTTTCTGGGCTTGACTAAAAAAGAAAGGCAGTTTCTAGTCTTGGTGGTTTTGGAGAAAAGTTTAGAGTTCTGTCCCAAGAGGAATTTTAAGGGTAAGCAGTTGGAAGTGGGGGAGGAGGGGAAGGGCTGTTAAATACAGATGCTTTTCTTTACTGTTATTTTTTCTTACTCTATCGATTCAGGCTGGCATTGTGGGATTTTAAGGGCCAGTATGCAGGGTGGCTGCCCCACGGTCACCCCTGCCTTGCTGGAAAGCACAATGGGGCTGCAGGACTGCTCTGGCTACACAACCCCTGTTGCTCAGGCAGGGTCAGCCCCACAGCAAGATCAGTGTCACCACCTCGCTTCTCTTTCCTCCATCCCCATGTCCCGCTCACTTCAGAGATTGCTGGCTCCTTTATGCAGACCCCCTTTCTACCCCCGTGCACGGGTCTGTCATGCTTTGCTGAGAGCCCAGGAAGCACCAAAGCAAGGCTGAAGCAAGGCGCTGCCTTCATGATCTGACATCACACACTTTGACCCATCTGGGGACATGGGGCCAGCTACAGGTGTCCATCACCTGGAGGAAGCAGGCGGCGAGCAGTGTTTGTATCACGTGCTGGAGAAGGGAAACCACAGAGTCAGCCGGAGGCCAAAAAAAACAGCCGGGAGAGGAGGAATTCATTAAGAGAAAAGGCAAGGGAAGCAAAGCGTGTTTGTGTAAGGGCAGAGCCAGCGGCAAGCCATCCTGCAAACCGCAGCCACAGAGGGTCCAGGCTGGATCCATGCCCACTCAACCACCCCCACACCAGACATTTCCTCAGCTGGGCTGTCCCAGTGAGACGCATTCAGGGACCCTCTTTCCCCCTCCCAGCAGGGACAGGGGGTTCCAGCTGAGGGTCGTCACCAAGCTGGATGCTTTCACTCCTGCCCTCAGCAGCATCATTTGTTGCTGCCTTTTGGGTGCTCGGGCAGTAGCAGCCCCCATGGTTTTTCAGAGCCCAAGGTCCTGTCAGGGGGTGGGGAGGGTAGGGGGGGTACACGCCTGCTCCTCGTGGCTCCTTGGCTTAGGATCCCCTCTGGCACGCAGGCCAGCGAGTTCCCAGCAAAAGAGTTGGAACCGACTTCAAAAGGATTTACAGTGAGCAACCTTTCTATCTCTTGATCCTCTCAGCTGTACATTGGATTAGGGGCTGGCTGAAGCCTGGAGCCCCCAGTCTGGGGCACGCTCCCCTCACTCCCTGGGGATGTACAGGAGACCTGCTTATCCCCGAGCCCTGAACTCTCTGTCTCCCATGCTGACCCAACAGTCTGCCAGAGGGAAGTTCTGTTCAGTGACAGTGGCATTTCCTGGACTTCAGCTAGTCGGGGTCTCAGGGGCCCTCTCAGGGACACAGGATGGGTTTGGCCACTACAACACTATACAGCAAAGCTCAGTAAGGCCATGGTGTCTCTTCCACCTCAGAGACTCTGCCATCAGGGTTGCACCAGGTAGAGCTCTGTATCTAGGAGGAAGGAAAGCTGAACTAGCCCAAACCCTGCCTTCCTTAACTGCGTTTGCCAAGGCAGCCATCCCCAAAAGTCTTGCATCATCCTAAAGCTGAGCCATTCTGATTTTTAACTGGACTGCCTCTCCTTAAGAAATATACTGGGTCCTTCCATAGCACACTTGTGCCATGGGGCTGACGCAACTCATTAGGTCCCAGGGAGGAGGGAATGGTGCTGAAGTAACACCACAAGGACTCAGAGGAAGGATAATTTCCCATTGAGGAAGGGAGAGTGGCTAAGGGGAGAAGAAACATTGGAGGGGCTGCAAATCTTAACAAAGGCACTAAGCTTTCAAAGTGGAGAAGGAAAAGGAAAGCTGGGGGGTGGGGTTGTTTTTTATTTTTTCCAACAGACAAAAGAGCTGGTCTGCATTTTTGAATCATGAAAACAGGGAAAGTTTTTGAAAGGGAGAAAAATTATTCTGGCTCAGCTCAGGGTAGCAGAAGAGTAGTTTGAGCTCAGCATTACTAACTGCCATTTGCTCTGCAGGATGGGTCAGTGTGATGTAAAGTTTGTCTTTGAACAGGATGTCCAGACTTATTCCAATAGGTGGGGATGGGAACAGTGGTGGAGTCACTTCATTAAGGAGATGAGGATGGGAAACTGCTCAAGCATAGTTCATACTGAAAAAGTGGAGATTTTTAGTGATCACCAGAAAAAAACATAGCCAGCATAGCAGACAGGGTTACTGCAGGGCAGGGCATCAGGGCTCTCCTCCAAAGTAGATGAGAAGGGCTGAGCAGCGGCATTGGAGCAGCACAGCAAGGGTTGGGATACCAGAGTCTTGGAAGCAATATTGCTGTGACCACTTTTGCCACTGACTCCCAGCATGGCTTTGTGTAAATCTCCTTTGTGTCTCATCTCAGTGATGTAAAGCACAGGGGGAAGCACAAGTGGTGTGACTTCCAAGGAGTGGTGGAGGTGTCAGCCACGACTGTCATGCGTTTTGAGAGCTGCTGAGAAAGGGAAAGGAGTCTAACCTGCCAGTGTAAGTGATGGAGCCATCAGAGCCTACTGGCATAAGCTTGTTCACTGAACCTTCAGCCCTCTTCTCACTCTCCCCACAGCTAGGCCAGCCAGTGCTGGGAGGGCCACTGCACCAGGAGATGTCGGGCAATCACTGGACAGAACAGAGCCGCTGCTGCTGCCCGTGCCGCTTCAACTTGTTTGTTTTCCTTAATCCCAAGAGACAGCATCTCTGACATGGCAGCAGCGTGATTAAGATGATCCAGCATTGCTGTCACAAGCATGTAATTAGGGGTTTCCTGTGTCACTCCTGCTGGGAGGTCAGTGACTTGCCCTCCCTCACTCCAGCAGCAGGAGGGGACGGCCGCCAGCTCCCATCTGCCTCTTAACCCCCTGCGCAGCCCTGGCCTCCAGCTCCAGCCTCCAGCCTCCTCAAGCCACGGGGAGGGGTGGGCAGGCTACAGCAAACAGCCAGGCTGGGGAAGGACAGCGGGCTGAGAGGGGTCAGGGAGGCCCAGAGCAGAGAGGAGGGGGGTGGGAAAGACCAGAGATATGGGGGCTTGAAAGGGAGACCACAAACATCCCCCGCTTGCCTGCACTCTGTACCCTTAGGTCGGCCCATGAGGCTTTGCAGCAGTGGCCCACATGGAAGCAGCGTGGGTGCTTGGTGGGTTTGGGGAGGCTGTCCTTCAGACCTGACCGGGGACCTTGAGACTCAAGAGTGACCCTGGTCCCAGGAAGTGGGAAAGAGGCCTCTTCTTGAGCACGGGGGCCTCTCAGGGGTCAATATGAGGGCTACACTGCCATGGGTGCAGAAGGGTAAAGCCTGTAGCTTGTTCCCCCTCCCACAACCCTTTTTAGAGATAACATAATACATCTGGATCCATCCTGAGAGACCTGGGCAAGCTTTCGCATCTCCTGCTCCACATAGCTCTGCCTACAAGTTTATGAAAAAAAGGGAGACTTGCCACAGTCTGCCGCAGGTCCCCCAAAAGGTAAGGCAAAATCATCTAGGAGGCCTGCAAGGAATCGTCTTGCTCCTCAACACCCATGATTCCCTTGCAGTTAGCAGGCTGGTCAGGGATGCACAGAGGGACTACTCTCATAGTTTCTGAAGCTGCTGCACATGGGATTAGCTTCAAATTGCAGAAGAGAAGGACTCACTGCTGGCCTGTCAGAACAAGACATGGTTTTGTGCTGCATTTGCTCCTGGAGAAGGCAGGGTTTCCTCAAGCTCTGTTTGTTTAGTGACCCCCATGTAGGAGAATCCATCACATAGCCTCCTTTATTAATGCTTGCAATCATCTGCAACCAGCTGTTGCCCAGCTGTCAGAGTTGGTATTACACGGGAATCCCTGCACAGAGAGCCATATCTCCTCATACTGACAGACCTAGGCTCCAAAAGAGACTTAAGGATGAGCCTGGGAGGTTATGGCAGCAGCCGGCTTAGTGGGGTTACTGTGCAGGCAGATGCACTGGACCTTAGCTCCTACTCATGCAGCAAACTGCAACTCAGATGTACCCCAGGCTGGCCATGTCCCCACAGAGCCCAGCACCAGTGCTCATCCAGGGCAGGAACAAAGCACTTCTGTCTGTGTGGAGCTGCCACACAGTCACTGATCCTCAGCCTCAGCAAACTTTAGCCCTCTCCAAAGCACTACATGCTGCTGTGTTTAGATGGAGGCCAAAGCCCAGATTCAGATGTTCAGGCCAAAAGGGATTGGTATCTCATATGTAAAGCAAGCTGTGAAACTGAGACTCAGTTCTTCCCTTTCTGATCCCAACTGTTTGCATCTAGCAAGGCATACCTTCCAGAAAGGCATCTAATTTCAAGCCAAAGACATCAAGAAACAGAGAAGCCACCATCACCCACAGTTGAGTGCTCCAGTGAAAAGTTGCCTTCACCACTGAAAAACTTCCACCTTCTTCCTAGTTTGGATCTGCCTGGTATGAGCTAAGAAGCAGGAAAACCATATGTGAGTTGTGTTCTACACCTAGCACAGTTATCAAGAGCTACAGTCTTGAAGTAACTGCTATAAAAACCTACAGAGGAGCTAACAGCAGCAAGGACTTACACCATTGCCTCTAGTCTCTGTTGAATTAGAAAATAAATGAGGCCCATCTATAAAGGGTGCAGTAAGTAGAGGCACAATCTAGAACCCCACAGGCAGAGAGGGAGGGTTTGCTAGTTCTTGCCAGCAGTCATCCCAGCCACATGCCGTTGCTCAAACAATCAAGGTTTTCTCTGAAATGGAAAACAAAGGAGCACGGAGGTCCTTCAAGAGAAGGCTCCCAGGAGCAGCCTCACATCACAAAAAGCTCTAGCTAATGCAGGGGCTTAGGGGTCACTGTGTGGTTTAGCTATAAAGAGCCTTCTTGAAGGGGTAGTGCAAACCTAGCAGTGGGAGTGCAGAGACAAGCCGGAGGAGGCACGAGGCAGCTGTGTGGATCCTGCCAACCACCCTTCCCACTTCCTCCACAGGGAGCAGAGGGGAATGCTGCAGCACGCTGGCCTGTGGTGAGGATTACTGCCGAAATCCTCAGTGCATGCCCCATGTAGCTGGTCTGCGTGCTGATACCGCCCTCTGCATAGACGAGGCTTCCACATACTAAGTAGTCGTCTTGCTCCTGACCACTTGCACCACTTGCCAGTCCCTGAAACTGCCCTGCTTTCTTCCTTGCACCCCTCATTCACAGGACACAACATCCCTGTGTTTCTGAATGTGCTCGGGGTGATTCACAGGCACATGCACAAAAGCCTGTTTTAGTGAGAGAGCGGGGAGGAGCTCTACCTGCCAGGACAGAGATACTGCTGCTTTCCGAAACATTTCCCAGGAGGAAAACCCTTCACCTTGCCAAGGGCAGTGTCATGCTGGCTATGCCGCTGCAGGGTTAGCGGTGACTGACACACACAGAGTCTCCTCCCAGGATGCGGGAACTAATCACTTCCCTTCGCCTGCCACAGCCCCAGGGGTGGGAACATGTCCTGTAGCAGGTGAGACCCAGGGTGCAAAGCCCAGAAGTGTGGCTTCTGGAGGGGAATGGGATGCTGCTCTGTACTGAACCAGTGGAGAGGACACCAAATTTGCACACAATGCAGGTAACTTTGAAAGCAAAGCAGGAGGTATCCTTTAAACATCAGGCAGGGAAGAGGCAGGCAGCTATTGGTCGCCTACAGGACTATTGAGTCAACTGGGTAGGGCCACCAAAGCCATCTGTCCCAGTCTCTACAACTACGGGCTGTTCCAGAGAGATCACAAGGACATTCACCCCCATCCCCTCCATCACCCACATCATGAAATATGTTATTGTTCTCCTCTGCAATTCACGGGAACATCTCCTGGTCCCCTGGGAAAGCAGACCATGCCACACTACAAAAGGTTAAAAAATTATTCCTGTCAATTTGATTTGCAGGGAAATACTTTCCTGACCCCAAATCTGGCATTTCCTTAAGGCTAAACATGTGCATTAGACACCCCACCACATCTTGCCTCTGGCCATAGCCAGTGTTAACTGTAACAGAGGAAAAAAGAAACCTCTTGTATTTCTTGTCAGAATTCTTTCTAAGAAAATGAAAAGAGAAAAAACATTTGCTGGTGGGTTTATAGGGGCAACCTGTAATAGGGATTAATTTAGCAGAATTGTGTGTATTAACTGGAATTAATTAGTGGGCTGCATCAAACTGAAACGAGATCCCTTTTCATGTCCCTTTTGGCAATGCCACCAACTGGAACATCCAAAATTCAATATTGGGAGCTTTATTGCTCTAGTCCAGAACCCCATTATCCCGTCACCTGATCCCCTCCATAAATTCAGCAATCCTGCCAATGAATTATTCAACTATCCTAGTTCTTATGCATCAGCTGCTGGCTCCATTAAGACCAAGATCACAAGGAATGGGAAGAGGGAGAACAAGTAAGACAGTTTGCTTTCTCTGAAGCTAGATAATGCCCTATGGCACAGCCCAGAGAAGAGACCCAGAGCTCCCTAAAGTGTTTGTGCTCTTCTAGCTAAGATGCAGAATGGCCATGGGGAAGGGTAAGAGATTCATACACTTGATATGAATCATGTATTAAGACTGTTTGTTGAACTTGTATCATTTAAAGCTCATGGTCACTGAGATTTCTACAGAACACCAGTTTTCATTCTTTTTTTTTTTTCTGTTTATCTAATTCACACATGTAACTGGTGCGGGAAGTACTGACAGGACATGACTCAGAAACACAGACAAGCGTATCCCTCCACATTTACGCAAGTAAATTCCCAAGTATTTGCTGCTGAGGATGGCTGCGTTGCACTAAATGTAACAGGTACTTGTACAAAACATCCTCGGGGCCCTCTGAGCTCATGAAACGACCCCTCCCTGGATACCCCAGAGCCTTCTATCATGATGGGAAGCAGCCATGCTTATTCAGGCATTGGCCTGTGATGGAGGTTCCAAGACCATAAGTCCTATCACTTTCTGCTAACAAAAGCAAGGCATATTTTTGTGATATTCCTTCTCCACAAAGAGGTGTACAGCCCAAAGAAAACACCATTCTTCCCTTAAAAAACAATTTTTTCCCTGGGAAGCAGAGTATACCATAGATGACTGGTGTTAGTCACATCTCTTAACAAGAGGATGGAGGGTGGTATATTTTGGAGCACGAGGTGAGAACACTATCATACACTAGCTGATCCTGCACCAGGGAGTCAAGCCCAGCCTTGCCTGTGATGGCTCTGCTGATCTTTATCTGCTAGAAATGTGATGAATCTATTCAGAGCTGGATCTGGTGGGGAACCTGCAATAGGTGAAAGCTCAGCAAGGGGAAAAGAGAGCCATGTGAACAATCGGTTGGCCTTGACAGAGATGGTCCATCCCACGGCTCAGGTGTAAGGGGACTGAGACTGTGAGCTCGGCAGGAGAGCAGGGGGGAACTGCAACTTAGCCAAGGAAAAGCAAAGCTCATTTTTACTCCTTTGGGACACTTCTTAGAGTTCATTACCAGCGTATCATGGCCAACTGATGAAAGAGACAGATCCCAAATGACAACAAAAGACATTCTGGGAGTTCTGAAGCAAAGAAACCCCATAAAGAACTAAAGCAGGACAAATACTGCCACAAAGACATAGAAGCAGCACTGAAGAAGCTGACCCTGCCACCAAGCTGTGCAGAGCACTCCCATCAAGTCATGAAGCCATTTCTACATGTGAGTATCATTCCTTCTTGAGATCTGGCTGCCAGGGTCAGAACTCCAGGGAAAAGCAGAAGAACTTCAAGAAAACAATGCATGAGTGGGGTAGAGCAAGCATTTGATTGCAATACGTAACACCTCCATCAGGAATTCCAGAGAACTCCAATGTTTTTCACAACTAGAACAAGTTAAACTTCACATCCTTGCAATAAATGCATTCCCATTTTACTGACCAGGAAAGTGAAGCACCAGGAGATTCCAAACAACGTTTCTAAATGTGGAAGCCTTTAATCAGATGTTTTAAAAGCATGCAGGCATGTTAAAAAGGGTCTCAGTATTTCCAAAATGCTTATGTCCCCACTGGTAACTGAGTAATTGCTAGCTGACCTACTTCAGCATTTATGATCACAAATCTCTCCGTAAAGGTGACAGATTACTCTTACTGATATAAGGGCCCAGTTCCATCACACCATTCTTCTAATTAATTCCAAGGCTCCCAATGTCATTTCCACCTGGGGAGACAGAGGAGAAGGCTGTCATAATTTGCTTAATATTTCCCCAAGTTTTCACAGTTACCTCTTGCACAGATTATTTTTTTTCCCCAATGTGAAAGCAGCAGAGTCATGCATGACTATGTGGGGTCATTTGATCCTATCATTTTCAAACAAACGCCCCCCCTTTGTTAGCAAGTCCAAGCAAGAATAATCTGTGTCCCAAGACCGTGGATGACTGTAGTAGAGATCTGTATTAACATGTCCTTCCCAGGCCAAAAGAGAATTCACAGCTTTTTACTTTAAGCTAACTTTATCCAAACTTCTGGTTTGGATCACTGAATCGGATGTTTGAACAAATCTTCCCATTGTTCCTCTCATGGCGGGACAGCAAGGGGCTTATGTGACAGGGTTGATACTATTTTGCTAGATAAAAGCACACAAGTTTTTGGACATCAAAAGAGTGACCCTTCATCACTTACAATGCAAGTAGGAATTCCAGTCCACAAAAATACTAATCTTAACACTTTTCCAGTCTGTGTTAAATTAGTAGCATTCATATGCAGCACTTCAGGCCATTTACAAGGGGCATTTCCTGCAATCAAAAACATATGTCCTGTAAATGGCCCAGTTCTGTTTAAGTTTGCTTTCCTAGAGCAGCTGGCCATTCCTGAGAATACAAAGGAGAATATTTAAGCAAGTGTAGTGTTCGCTGATACCCGGAGCTGGCTGGGAAATAGAATTCCCTTCCAGCGAGAAAGAAAACAATCGTAACTGAGTTTCTTTTTAAGGAAAATACTAGACTGAAAAATCAAAAATGTTGTATTCATTAGAGTTCCACAAAAATCATGTCTTGAGAACCAGAATGAAAACTTCTGGCTTCCTGGCTGCCCATCTGGTCAGGACTTATTTGATTTCAGGTGCAGGTGAGCTGTCAAAAACTTAGTGGGGGGACTTCCCATCTCCCAGCCTTCTCGAGCTTCTGACTGCTCAGCTGCGTCTCTGATTTCTGGACCTGAGGGCAAGGCTGGGCAGTTGAGAGCTGCATGGAAAGACAACTTCTGCTAGCTTGCCTACAACACTCTCAGCAATTTTATTTTCTCATTGCAGAAAAAGAGCCAAAGATACTTCAGTTTGATTTTCCCAATGGAAATCTGCAATTTTTTCTTACAGAAACTGCTGAGTTAGTGAAAAGGACCTTTTCCATCAGAGAATTATTCTGATGGAAAATTTCCCAACTAGCTTTATTAACACCTTTGACATTGTTTTGTCATTCCTCCTATTTGTGTATCAGTGTCTGGCCACTGAACCAAATTTCCAGCCAGGACTTTCATAGTTATTATTCCCAGGGGTCCATCATGTAATTCTTGGAGTACACTAGACCTGAGATTTATTACAGTAACTGCTCTGGTGCCACACGTTAGGCAACCTGGACATGTATTTCAGTACTCTCTTTCCAGACAAGAAGGCTCGAAGAGGCTGTGTGCTAAGCCCAGCTCCTCACCCTTTCATCAGAGGCCTCAGCCAGGCCTGGCTCGCTCTCAGTTTCACATTTCATCAGGGTACCCATCACTTGCCAGGTTATTCCTACCACGGAACCAGCACAGGGAGTACTCCAGAAAACCTTCCCTTTCCCTAACAAAACTGTTACTGCTAGTGCTGAAGCCAGCATTTGACATTTGCAACCAGAGTAAATTGTTTCCTCTTGAGATAAGCTGCGGTTAAACCGCTGACCTCCCAAGACGACACGTGGATCTTTTCTCCGGGTATGCACACAGTGCTGCAGACTGATGCCAGTGGGCCCCAAACACGGGTCTTCTCAGTATCTTGTCCTGATGGCTGGCTTTCAGCATCAGTGTTTCAGACCCATGGAGAAGTGCTGCAAGCCAATTTTACAAGCAGAGTTTCACTTTCTGATAATCCAAAGTTCTTTGCTTCATCTGGAGCCTTGGTACATCATGTGGACCAACATTACTTCTGTCCTTTGTGCACGGTCTATTTAGGGAGTGTAATAGCGTTGATGTATTGGGCAAGACCCCTTGGTAATAACTGCCTATCCCCAGAAAGGAAGATAATTGTGACATATGTTGTAGTTGAGGTGCCTTGAGAATAGCCTCAAGCATTATCGGTGGCTTATGAAAATCATTTGCAAGTCCCACAGCACACAGCTGAGCCTACTGAAAATTCACTTTTCTCTCAATTGCTGTCCAGCTATTCTTGACAGCCTCTTCCATACCTGTGCAGACATCCCTCATTGTCACTTTCATTAATCCACATCATGTGCATAGCTCTGAATATTAAAAATCCTTTGCAATAGCTGGTCTTGTGGCCCTCCACCAGAACATGGGTGTCGACACTATCCTAGTGCTAGCCTGTAATACTGGGGTAAAACCTTATGTGCGTTATTCTCAGGGTATTTTTTTGCCATTAGTCAGCATCCCCATATGGGTGATAGGTTTTGTTTAGGCAAAGGATACCTGTTTTGGTTCATGGCGACTAGGGAACCACCAGAGAATGGAAAGCCCCTTCTTTCCTCCTCACTGGTACCACATCCTCCCTCAGGAAGTCTTGAGAACATCTCATGTCCTGCCTATGTTGTTGTTCTGCCCCTACACAAGTTTCCACACAGATGGGTCCTCAGGAGCACTGTGGAATTGAAACCACTTTTCTCTTTCAAGCAAAGCTTTCTCTTGTGCATGTTTTCATTTCTGATATTCTCCTGAAAGTTTTTGACACCAAAAGGGTGAATGTCCCCAAAGGGGGAACAATAAAAGTTTTGTTTCAGGCTGTTTGATGCTGTTGCAACTCCCTGTCTTCCAGAATAGCTGTATCCTTTGACACAGCAGTTCCTAGAGCACGTTTAAGGGCAAATCAGCCTCAGTTAATAACCATTTTTGTATTGCTTCATTTTACATACCACACACTAACCGCTCCCTTGACACAGCATTTAAACTCTCTCCAAACTGGCAATACACTAGTAATTTCCTTAACACACACACACAATCCCCCCAACACATATTAAGAAATTGTTTAGTTTTCCTTTTTGGTTTTTTTTGTCATTGCATTTTTTCAGGAGCTCAAATGAATTGCTATCAGAAGTGTCTTTATGAAGGGAGGATTTGGGAAAACTTCCACCATCTCAGCAAGCATTTCACCCACTGTTTTAACAGAAACCACTAGTCTGTGGTTTGCTTTTTAGCAGTCACTGTATTCCTGGATTATAATCCCACTCTGGTCACCATTTCTTATTTTTATTTCCTTCTTAGACATAACACGAACAGCGACATGGCCACAGATGAGCGCCTACTGAGTATACACAGTAGCTTCTCCCACTACAACTTGGCCATGAGTGTGGAGCAAATGTTGCTTTCTCCTTCAGCATTTCAACCTGCCTTCTTAACTATTTATTTGCTCCCTGGAGGCTGTTTAGCTTACAGATGTAAAGAGGTGGTTTGATTATACATCCTCCCAAAATATCTGTGAACTGATCTCAGGCACCTGGTGATCTTCACATCAGGTGCTGCTCTCATGCTGGTGAATCCTCGCTGGGTGGAGTTCAAACACTCAGGTTGTTTTATTTACATGGTCAGTGGTGTTGAGGCCTCACCGCAGCACACAAATAGCTCACAACATTGCCAGCACATGTTTCTGCTTGCAGCTTCGGGCCTTCAACCTCTTTTCTTCTCTCTTCTCCATCAGGGACAATGTAAAGCCTTGCTTTCAAAGTCAGAGGCACAAAAGGGCTCACATCTCCCCTGCCCCACTCCAAGAGCCTTTGCCTTGACCCACCTTAGCTTGGGGTCAGTCCCCAACTTCCCCTTCCTCCAGAACACATCAATGTGGTGACCACCTGGTGAAACTAGATACTGTCTCTCAACCTTCATCTCTTCAATCATTGCGTGTATTTCTTTGCTCTTCCCTCTCTACTACTCCCCTAAACACCCCTAATGCCAAAACCACTGGAGCCCCACTGCGGCCCCCATTGCTGCCACTAATTCTCAGAGAATCTCACAGCAGGTTCCACTGTCCCCTCAGACCACCACTGCACTTGCCACCTGAGCCATTGCCCCTGGCAGGGCATTGGCCACAGAGCCCAACAGCTCCATCCAAAGCAGTTCAGCTGCAGGGGTGCCATGTGAAGGAGCCTGCAAGGACAGGTACCTCTCTCCCTTCAGCCCCACTTTGCTGACAGGGAAAGCAGTGCAAAGAGACTGGCACCACAGATGGGTTCCAGGGTGGGTATGCATAAGTGTGATACAATCCCTGTGCCTTGGGAGATCTCTCCTGGCGCCACAGGAGAGCTGCAGAGGTGCCTCATCCTGCTTGATTACCCTGCGGGTGCTCTCTCTGCTCATGGTCAAGCAAGGAAATGTCTTGTATGGATCATTTTGGGGGGCATGATAGGGAGCAGAGAAAGGGGGCCCATATATCTTGGGGGAGAAGGAGGGAGATGGAGGACTAGTCCATCCATACATGGGCACAATCCAGGCACCCAGGTGGGGAAAGGCATTTTTCACATCTCCCTTTTGGCACCACAGTATATTCTGGCAGAGCTGTGGAAATTCACCTGTAGCGTTACATCATTGGGGCCTGGCAGAAAGAGCTGGAAAGGAAGAGGCGTCACAAGGCACCCAAGTGCTGGCTGCAGGCACAGCAGTGTGGTTGGAAAGGTACTGAGATGGCAGTGAGTCACCAGTTCGGAGTCACGTCAGAAAGGGGATACCAGCTTGTATCACTGTCCCCTCCCAGTCGGGTTTCAGAAGGAGTTGCTGTTTGGCTCCTGCTAGTGGCATTTTCCATGCAAACTTGGCAGCCCTGGCAATGCCCAGGATTAGCTTCCCCTGCAGGGGGAAGGGAAAGCCAGGTGATACTTGGGGTCATGCCAGCCCAGTCCTCACGCAAAAAGAAGACCTGGCTCTTGCCACACTCTGTTGCTTTCTCTTGACTGCATGGGAACCAGGGCAGCAGGGGTGAGATGGAAAAGCTATCTAGATTGGCCCGATGTTATGGCAGTGGGGAGCATTGCAGTATCCCCCCGATGCAGAAAGAAAATCAGGCATGGTGACCAGTTATTTTTTGGGGCGTATCCTTCCTCCCTGACATGCTCTCACTCCCCCTGCCTTGCTCGGGCACTGTGCAGATGCCAGACTTCACAACAGCTGCAAACTCTCACTATTTGTATGGAAAAGAACAGGCCAGAGCCCCTTCTATTTTCTTTTAGCTTAAATATGACAAATGTCAAAGAAAAGACAAGGAATTACTTTGGCCTGAAGTTCGAGATGAACAATAGCAGATGTCCGGCTATGGGTGGTTCTAAAGCAACGATCTTACGTTACACTATCTTGAAGAGCATTGCTGTCCTGCCCCAGAACAGTGTATTGCCACCTTTCCAAAGGCACCAGGCTAAGCATCAGCTCTGCAGAATCCAAGGCAGCCTGTCCAGCACAGTATGGTGCCCAAAGCTGTGATTTCAGGTGATAAGGGGAAGCTACTTGGCAGCGTCTGGGGGAGAGGAGCAGCAAACAAGGACTGAGCTATCAGAGGCACTAGGGGGCGGTGGGGCTGGGGCGCAGGGTGGGAATAGCTGGGGCTGCAGGGCAGGAGGGAGGCTTTGGGCTGGATGAGCCGCAGGTAGGGATGAAGGGCACGAGCTGAGCTGCACAGATGACATTTCCACAGTCACCCCATGCAATACGCCGGGCTCTTGCCTCTGCCCTTGGTCTATTCACCCTGCATTCACAAGCCACAGTTGTTTGTTTATTTGCAGCAATTTCAAACCCAAAGGTAAAGCTGGAGTTGCCTGGAGCAGTGCTACTGTCCACACACCGGCTGACCTCACGCATGTATACACCAGGGAGGTATACACCCCATACAGCAACGACCCAGGACCTGCAGCTTTAAACTTCAGCTATAGGTGTTGCGTCAGGTTATGTAAAGTTCAGTTGCATCACGCACTGTTGCACAATGCTGCCTGTGCCTGATGGCAGCGTGCCAAACCCCGCTTCATTCATCGATCACGTCTTGTCGGCCACAGCAAGCTGGTCAGGAGAGAGGTGTCTGCTCCTTGGGGTACCCCAGTGTGGGAACGGCCTCTCCCATCTCACCACACCCTCCCGAAATGTGCATGGGGAGCTGCCACCCAGGTCTCTGTTGTGTTTGGCACAACAGCAGCGCCAGAGCCCAGTGAGTGAACAAGGCACAAGCCTCCCAGGTCGAGGCTCTTGCCCAGAGCTGAGTCAAGCATCTTCTCAGAGAGACCCTCTGCCGGCACTGCTCCATGGAATACTCTACCAGGAAAAATGTGACATTTCAGAGCCCGACATCCACCTCACCGATGGTTTCCCCATGTGGTGGGACTCCTAGAGGTGGTCTTGGCCAGCCAAACACTGCGCTGACCCTGGCTGGTACAGCCCCTTCATTCTACACAGCCCCCAGGATCTGCAGAAAGTATCTACAGATCAGCCAGGGCCAGGGTACCGCACCAGCATTGCCCTGCTCAAGCAAATCGAGTCATGGGCTAATGGAAAATATGGTAAGTGGACCTCCAAGAGCTAAAAGTGATGGCAGTGGCCTGCCCAATGCAGCTGGAAATCAAAGACCATTGGGAGCACATTTGAAGCCCAAAGGCTCTTTGCCTCCATCTCCAGAGAGTTCCTGGCCCTCACACCTGCCAGGCTCCTGTGCAACACCCCTCCGTGGACGTGCTGGGTCACCCGTGGTGGCAGGCTCAGTGGCGTTCAGTGGATTCACTGCTATTGTGTGAAATGCTGCCTTCTTGCCAAATGGCTCCCCTCCTCTGCTAAAAGCGCAATCCCGCGATGACCCACTCCAGGGTGCGGCATTGCAAGCAGTGGCCCATCCACCAGGCTGAACTGGGTGAAAGCCCTACGGCATGGGAGGGTCTCCTCTGGGAGGGGCGTGGGGGGAACCTACCTGTGCAGAGAGGTGCTCTGTCCCCCTCCAGTGGCAGAGACCTTCAGGAACCAGATACCAGGCTTCCCTCACCCAGCTCACCTGGCCACACACGTCTCATGCTTTCCATAGTACAGTGTGGGCATTTCAGGCCACCAGGCAGTGTCACACATTGTAGCCATGGTGGGATCCAAAGCCACCAAGGCATCATGTCAAGAAAGTCTTTGACAGGGAAGGTGCACTGGCAAGAGGTCCAGGAGCCTGTCGGAGACTTTAGTCAACCACAGCCTGATCCTGTGCAGACCTCATCCTCAGTGCAGGCATACAGAGCTTCATGGCTCCTATAGTCACTTCAGAAAAATAGAGTTCTTGACTTCTGTTTCTTCCAAGCCCAAGATACCATTTCTTCTGTTTGTTCTGAGACCAAGATATCTTCTAAGAAAGGAAGGAAGGGAATTCCCAGTGCCTCTGTATACAAAACTACAAAGCTGGTCTTGCATTTGCCATGTCTGCAATTTCCTCGTAGAGCTGTAGGTAAGCAGGATCACGGACTGGCTGGCTGCAAACCCACCTGCCTGTACAGCAGATGTCTTTCCACAGGGGAACATCCCAATCCTTGTGGAAGACCCCAACATAGCCCAGGACAACAAGGATCCACCTAGATTATGGCATGGAGATGCTCAGACAATTTTCCTCAAGTTGCTGGTACGTGGATGATGCAGCACAGGCAAACATGGACCCAAGTTCCCCACAGATCCAATCACCTTCAGGCAGCAGGAACATCCTCCAGGCTGGCCATGAAATTGGCATAGGGTAGATGAAGGTGAGAGGTCTGGGAAGATAAGGGAGCCTGACAAGCTGGCACATCTGGTGTTTTCCTTCTGTGCAATGACAGAAAGAAACACATACACACCCTCATGACTGACTCTACCACCAAGATAATCGTACACTTCAGTGGGAGCACACACCAGGGAAGACCAGTCACAACCAAGCCACAGCACAACTCGCCAGCAGCTAATTGCTCCATCCAGGAAGGTACCAAGCAGCCACAACCTGGCTTCATCAGGCTTGCTGAGGCTGTTGAGTAGGAAGAGGGTTTAATACCAGTCAGTCAGTGGTGAACTAAGATGTGAGGGCAGGCTGGGCTGGAAGAGGGCATCGGAAATTTGTTGGACCTACTGTGACCTCTGCTGGCTTGGTCTGAAATTGGTGTGCTGGTTGGTCTGGTCTCACCAGAGCATAGTGGGAGCTGGTCACCCTGCTACAGGGCTCCCAGGAGCTCTCACACTGTAGTCCCTAGGGATCACTGCCTCCAGCCCAGGCTTCACCCTCACTCCTGGTGCAAACATAATGCAACTCCCTCAGCTTCCCTCTGGAAAGACAATCAGCCTCTAATCCTCTGTGGTCCCCGGGCATGCCAAGTTTAAGCTGTGATCTCCTCAGAAAGCTACATGGGGTCAGAGAGCACCACATTGGGACTGGAGATTTCCATGGAGCAGTGGTGTTCTGCTCCGAGCATGTCTGGTGGTTCATGGGCTCGCACCCCACTCCAGGCCTCCCCTATCCTGCTGGCAGTGTGGCCACTATTGCGTCTATGGCATCAAAGGGACCTTCTCGGGAGGGATGTAAATGATGCCCTGTATACCTGTGACCATGAGAGGTCCCTAGGGTCAGATTATAAGACTTATCATCTGGGCTGAACTCACTTAAAGACACAGTTATTCATCTCCAGTGGTACTTAAGGGGCTGAGTTAGGGCACCCAAGAGCTTCAGCCCCATGACACACTGAGTGCTGAGCCATCTGCTATGCACTCCTCCTTTTGTTCCATGTCCCTTTCTAGATGAGTGCCTGCTTGGGTCTCTGATGGACAAACATCATGCAGAGGTGAGCGGGACAGCTGACGTGTTTCAGAGCTGCAAATTCAAGGTCAGATCTGGGTTCTTTTCTCCAAGAACAAAGCTGGTTTAAAAGTTTCGTGCCTCTCCCAAGCCTGCTTGTTCCTAACTCATGCTGCAATGCACCGTCATCTCCAGGACATATCAATGACAAATTTCTTCAGCAGCAAAGCTGCTTGCAAAGGTCCTGCCCCAGCCTGGTGTTCCTGACCCTGCACAGCACCTTGTCCCTCCTCCTGCCACCCGCCCACTATGGTGCCACTACATCACTCTACAAGACCACAAAGAGAGCTCATTCACTGAAATGGTTTGGGTTAAAAGAAAAACACTTTGGGACAGAAACTTCAGCCCATCTTTGCCACATGAGCATCTGAGCATTGAGCCCCACTCTTGAGGTCTGAGGACCCCAGAAGAAGCTGTTGCATCATTCCTCTTTAGCTCAAGGTTTTGATCTTTTCTATACAGTCAGAGAGCAGGAAGCCTTCTTTTTTAAAGGAAATCTGAGCTTTTGGTTTAATCCTGTGTTTTCAGGAATGCCTGGATCTTAATCCAAGCCTGGAGTTTGGACTGTTTTAAATAGATGTTGTGTGACATTTCAGAGCTAGTTGCATTTAATTAGTGACCTAGAGTCTGTTCCCACTGCTTTGTATGAGGTTTTAGGTTATAGTTTGATGAAAAACACTAAAACACACTCACCCACATAGACCTCACCAGCCTCTACATATAGGGAGAAATACAGGGGAGGAGAGGGGGAGGCAAAATCATTAGCAAACCAGTAGGGTGCTGAACCTCACTTTAAAAATTAAAACCAGAGACTCATTGGTGGCGACACATTAAAGTGTCACAAGCTACTCCCATAAAAGTCACCACAAAACTAGTTTTGATCGAGCATTTGTGCTCTTTCCTATGCAGTCTACTGCCTCTACATCAACACATTTTTTTCTTGTAGCAGAACTTTTACAGTTGTTTCATGTTTTAGAACAATTTCTCCTGCAGCACTGAACAAAACTGAATGCTCATACAGCTTGAGTGGGGTTTGCACTCATCTGACCTCTCTTGTAATCCAAATACCCTTCATCACAGCGAGCACACCTTCCTCTGGGCTGTTTGTTCCTGCCAAACATAGGACAGATTCTCATCAATGCTGCAATATGTACTGAACAAACATTGTGCCATGATTTAAAAATAAAATCTGTTGAAATGAAAAACTGAGACATTTCAAACCTCCTAGAAGACATTCCTGGGTTACGGGGATGTCTGTCTTTGGAAAAGCCGAGACACACAGACACATGACACATCACATCCTTATCCGCCCCCCTTTGTCCCAACTCATCAGACTGCTTCTCTCCTATATGGTATATAGTATGGACTTGTGGACTTGACCTTTTTGTGATGCTTTAGTAAGAGCCTAGCCTTTCTTTAGCAAAGGGGATTGTCCACATAGACGAAGAGAAGTGGTTGGTACACCTCCAGATAGCTGA
Source organism: Pedionomus torquatus (assembly GCA_013398155.1). NCBI lineage: Eukaryota > Metazoa > Chordata > Aves > Charadriiformes > Pedionomidae > Pedionomus > Pedionomus torquatus. The sequence continues at coordinate 137,038 of VZRU01004505.1, read as the reverse complement.
CAGTGCCACCCCAGAAAGTATTGACAGCCACGAATAAACAACAGTGTTATCCACCAGGCAGGAGGCTACGTTATTATCCTTACTATTGCATTTTTTTTGCTAAACCATCTAGAAGAAAACAGATCCCATCTTTAGGCCCAATGTGCAAGGCTGATGTACATGTGCCAAAAGCTGAGGTCTGTCCCAAGCAGTGAAATGAGACAGGCAGAGAAATGAAGAGCACAGAGAAGGGCAAGAAAAATGACAGAGGGAGTTCCTGAATACGTGCCATTCCCCACCCCAGGGGCAACTGAATTCTCCAAGCTGAGCCAATATTGGTCTGAAGGAAAACTTGTACCATCAAGAGAGTTATGATGATTGTGACTGTGAGAAAAACTATCCTGCGATATCAGTCTTGACCTCACTGAAGCAAAGCCCTCTGAGTCCATGAGGCAGGGTGGAGTGAAGCAAGATAACTTAAGGAAAAAGAGACTCAAACACTCCCAAAACATGAGACTCAATAACAAGAGTGACTGCACAGGAAGGCAGTTCAGGCTCTGCTGTGGCTGTAGGCAGAATCCCCAAAGCTGGAAAGTTCCTTTCAGCGTCCATATAAATATTTCTGTAAGTTATTTTTAAGTGTGTTTTGAAACTGAAATATATTTAGACTAGTAAAATGAAAATGTGGTTTACAGAAGGCTGCTTCTTTAGAAATTTCCCACGCTGGGGAGTCTGCCTGGCTCTTCTCAGTCCATGCCAGGGCTGCCTGGTTCTGCAGGCGCTTTCGCAGGCTGGCACCGTGCAGGTGGCAGCAGCAGTGCAGGGCAGAAGCAGGGGCACCTCTCATTGGGGAGGATGAGACTGCTGTGCACCATCCCTGGTTTGTGCACAGGAAGACTGTGCAATGTTTCCTCACTGCTTCTTGATCCAAGCATGCAAGAGCGAGGTAAGATGTGGCAGAGCGCATGAGAGAGGGAAAGGGCCAAGGATGAAGTCCTGGACCTGAAGAAAGCGAGCTTTCGCCTTCTTGTGAGCTGCAGCCGAGTGACTTTCCCAGGGCGCAGAAGGGGTCAGGACAAGTCTCTTCCCGATGCAACACAAATCTGGGGTACTCGTCACGTGTGGTCTGATCCCAGAGCACTTGCCACAGAATCAGGATGTTGTTTTGGCCGGACTCCAGCCTGGCTTGAGCAGCCAGCACCCTTTTGTAGAAGCTAGGGATCAAAAAAGTTCATGAGACAGACAGTGTAGTCCCTCTGCCTGGTCAATGGAAACTGCCACCCAGGACTGCAGCATGCCATGTTCTGGAATGGGTTGCAAACTTATTTTTCCTTGCTCATCCCAAGCCATTCTGCAGTACTGCTGCATACATGTGGATAGTTTTCTGTCCCATCCCTGGAGAGAACTGTTTTGCAGAGGGTGACAAAGTCCTCCTACCTGTGCTTAAGGCTGAAGGAGAAACACAATTATTTATGCACTGGTTCACATAAAATAATGCTGGCAGGGACATCACACAGAAAAATCCTTTCTCTTCCATTTTGCTTGCTTGCATTATCCGTCCTTCTCATGAGCAAAATTCTCGCAAGCTTTCCTGTGAATTTTGAGCTGGCTGGGTTGATTTAGACAAAACCTTTTGAAGCTTCTCCACTCCAGCCTGCACAGTTGGATTGCTTTTCAGGGGAGTTCTGGGAAGTACATGTCCAACAAAGCCTCTTTCCAGGACCCTGATTTTCTTTTCCAACTTTTATAGATAGTCCAGCTGGAACAGCAGCATCATGTATGCTATAGTTTAGAAATCTGACCTAGTTCCTTTAATCTGCACTAGCCACAGGGGCTCTCAGAGGTCTCAGAAACAGTGCACAGCCTCTCCAGGTCACTTGCAACATAGGCTTTAAAGAAACAGTTTCATCCAAGAGCAAAAACATCCTTTGATGGATATTAAATTAATAAAAAATAGGGGGCGGGGGGAGACTACAAGCTTAAGCAACAGCAAACTTCAAATGAGTCTGGTTCCTTCTGCAGATGAATGAAAGCTAAACTCCCTGTGATGCAGCCTACATCACCCATCAGAGCTCCTTGCAGGGGAATTCCAGAAAACAAAGTTAGATGTATCTGGTAAATAAAAATACGGGATTAACAGCAACTGACCAAATGGCAGGACCCTAATCAAGCTGTTGAAATGAAATATAAAGCTTACAGTAAGTCCCAGATTCCCTGTTTGCTGCACTGCATAACCCCAACGCTTGAGGGGCAACGTTCCCCAGTTGGTAGGCTGCCATTTGTGGAAAGGCTGCCAAGGGGGACAGCAAGACTGCCAAACTGTTATTAAATCCCAAACAAAAGTATTGTTGCTGCTTTCTGCCCCTCCCCAGCACTATCCTTCAAGATATCCTCTCTGAACACTATTTCTTCTCCCAAAGTCATCAGCCAAGTGTTTTGATATTCTTTTTATTTTTCACTAACCCAAGGGAAATCTTTTTTTTTTTCCAAGTGAGGGGCTACTCTTCACAACAAAGGAAGGCTGAGAAACCTACTTCTAGGCATCCTTTTTTTAGTATAAGCAAGGGCTTTTATGAACTATATTCACAGTCTGTTTGGAGTCTGAACTCTTCATATGATGATAGGTGGCATTTAAAAAGTCAGGGGAGGAGCAGACCTGCTCTCTTTCTAGTCAAAGCCAATGACAACATTTCTTATCCTAAATCACCCTCATCTTATTCCCTCTCTCATTACAGAAGTGCTTTTCCCAGGCTCCCAGCCTTTCTCAATAGCAGTGCCCCATCCCCCTCTGTTTCTTTTTTACCAGAGCTGGAGACTATATTGCCTTCCCATGAGAAAATGCTATTATAATATTTGCTACTTTTTCATTTTTTCCCTTCTATCCCACTCCCATTTTTGTTTTCTTTTGACCTCAGTGGCACACTGGGAAGAGCTTTCCACCCAGCTGTGCCCACTGATACCGAGCCTCCTGGCCAAGCAGCTACAGCTCACTTAAAACATGGTCCTGTGAACAAGCGGTTTGACTGGTCCCTTGCCATGCACCTTCCCCCAGCTTGGTCTGCTTCTCTGGACCTCAGGGTCCACATGTTCCCATCACCCTCCTCATGCCTCCTTCAGAGCAGAGGTAACACTGTTCTGCAAAGGAAACCTTTGGGCCTTGTTAGCAATGTTGAAAATACATTTTGGATGCAGTCTTTGTCTTGCAAAGTATCCCAAGCAGCAGCGTACAACAAGGCTGTTTGCTAAGATCAACTATGAAAATTTAAGTGGTGGCCATTACCTGCCTTGTGTCAAAATTCCTCTTCCTACTCTGTGCAGGGAAACATTTACAGGATCACTGGAGTTCTGTATTGCTTGTTTTTAGGCAATGAGAATTTTGCTTTTGTTTTCCAGGATTCATGTGCAGCTGAAGGGTTTTTCCGAAACAAAACCCATCCTCCATTCCAACCTGCAAAAAGATGAGCCCAAAGGGCATTCTGACCTCATGAAAGCAGAAGTATCATAATAATAGTAATAATTTGAATAATGACAACATTCAGGATGAGACAAGTAACCAGAAAGAAAGAAAGAAAGAAAGGCAAGTTTTGGAAAGGCATACAGACCCTGCTGCTGCAGAGCTGATTCTGCCTTGGGATGCTGGGTGTCAGGAGAAAACCACTCCTGGATACAAGTCACCACACTGCCTCACTGTAGGGGTGCATCCACCTGTACCTGTGAAACACCATCATTTCATGGTGGGGACGGGGAACCCCAACACCTTCATGCATGGCCAGACTCCACAGAGGCAGTGACCCTGTGGAGCCGGCTGAGAGCCTGGCGTGCAATTTTCCCCACCTCCCTCTTTCTCAAAGGGACCTTTCTTATCATTCCACACACCCCCTCTGCCACCACCCCACCTCCCCATTTCCACACATTACTAGCATTCAAGGCAAATATTTCTCCCAGCCCCTTCGGTCTGGTCCTCCCCCCGCCCTGGGCTTTTAGGAGGCCCCTTTATCAGGCAAGATCATGGCGAGCCGGGCAAACATTACCTCAGGGACACTGTGAATCGGGGCTGGGGGCGTGAATAGGCCCCACACATTCTCTCCAGCCTCTTCCCTTTCCTATAGCAACCAAGTTGGGAGCAGGCAGGTCACACAGCCCCTCCGTTGTGTGGAGAGCCCTGCTGGGGCCAGGGCTGGGGGGGTGGCGGCCATTTGGCCACCCCGTCCGGGAGTGGGTGGCAGGGGGACAGGGTTGGGAGCAGGGGCCCAGGGGGGCTCAGCTTTGCACAAATATGGCGAGGGGTGTCCCGGCTCCCCACTCTGGACTGGCTGATGGCTGTGCCCTGGCGGCACATGGCGCTCTCTTCCCTATTAACCAAAGACACCTATTCTGGCGTGAAGGGGGAGCCACTCAGCTCCACCATCTTTTCTGCCCCTCACATTGGGGAAAGGAAAGCAGCAGAACAAAGCCCCCACTGTGTCTGCCACAGATCCCACGGGAGAGCCCCAGGCAAAGGGGGAGGAAGGAGCAGAAAGAGCCTGGTAGATCTTTCCACCAACGGAAGCTCCTCCAGGAGTCTTGGAAAGAGACCCTCTGCCAGCCCACCCAAGCCCCTACACGCTGTGTGCAGGGTAGGAACCACTGCTTTGGAGGGTCTCTCCAAGGCAGCACCAAGGTGCTGCCTGTCTCTCCACACCAAGCCCTAGCTTCTCCTGACAGACTCATCTGGGGAAGCTCCTCATGAAGCCCTGAGCCTTGAGACACACAGCAGTACCAAAGTGGGAGACATCTTCCCGTGCTACCAGGATTCAACATGGCAGCACCTAAGGGCTGGCATCCACTGTGCCTCTCACTGAATCTCAGAGCATAATGTGGACCTTGTTTCAGTAGTCCCCCTGTCCTTCACCGGCCACAAATATTAGCTCCCTCACAGTACTCAGAAGACTTTTGGCAGCCCTGTGCATGGACTATGCCACTCCTTTTGGGTTTGCAGGGCTCTGTGCAGTTTCTTCCTCAGGGAATTTGCAGTGCTAAAGATGCCAAAGAGATGTCTGACCTCTAACTTGTGACATCCCACAGGTCACCCATGCCATGGAACTTCATGTCTGGGTGCCCTCAGGGTCAGCAGGCAAGGTGCACGCCCTGGCACCAGCAGCATGAGCATGAGCACGGACAGCATCCATGCATTCATCAGCAGCCTAGGAATAGGAGGTGATCTGTGTTTTTACAATGAAAAAGGGAAAGGATGCTGTTTTGGCCCTCTGAAAATTTCCCTTGCAAAATATTTATGATCCAATGTGACAAAGGTTAGTCCCAGGCAAAACTCTGTGTGCAAGAGCAGGCTCCCTGTGGCTCCACACGTAAGGACCAAGCACAGCTGGGCCAGGTCAAAGCAAGCATCCATCTAGCCTAGCGCTCTGTCTCCAATGCTGGCTGATAGCAGATGCCTGAGGGAGAAGAGCAGGCCAACAGTGACATTGCCTCCACATGCTCTCCCAGGCTCATTGTGATTCAGGACTTGAGAGGTCAGAGGCCGTCTTCTTATCTAACAGTCCCTGAAGGACTTTTTCTCCATGAATCTGCCTAGTATTCTTCAGGAACCACTGACTTTTAGCACCCACTACATCCTGATTCTTATCCAAGGGTCGTGTAAAGGAATAAACTTCCTCACTTTTGCACTCTCCACAATACTACCTACCCCTGGCATCTTAAACAAAAAAAATAACATTAATTGGGTAATTTTCCCTCCTGGAAGCATGATGGTGTCTGGGATGCCAGAGCAGATCCATTGCCTCTAGGCTTCTGGTAAGACACTGGATACACCCACCCAGTATAGGGCTGCACAGGCAGGTGAGCTCAGTCCAGTGTCGTTTCCATCATGCCCAGGTGTGGTGCGGCTTGCTGCCTTTCCATGTCAGAGCAGTAGCTTATGGGGCTGCTATTGTGCTGAGCCTGGGATAGGGATGGGATAGCTCATGCCACTGCCAGGGAGCCCTTCCAGGAACTCCTGAAGCATACAGCTGGCATCACAACTTCAGGCACGTCATTGTCACTTTTACTCTGCTCTCCTATTCTGCCTTCTACAGCTCTCCCCCAGGAACTATTTCAGCCACTGTTGTGGCAAGACCTCTCACAGAGGATGGCCATGGATGGGTGCAGTCCCCTCCATGGGCTCAGCTTAGTCCATCAGAGAGATCCCAAGTCTAAAACCAGAGACATTGAATGGGACTTAATTTTCCAGGACAGAAAGTAGGATAGATCATAGAGGTGTACACATGAAAGGGACCCTGCTCAGGCATCACCAACACTATCTGCAAGATATTAGTCTAAGCCCCTCTGAAAATAACACAGGAAGGATATCCCATTAGCCACTTAGGTTGCTTGCTCTAGCATTAATTAGCTTTACAGTTAGCAAGTTTCTCCTAATATCATACCTCAAATATTCATGGGCAGTTAAGCGTGCTAAGCCTCACACCAGCTGGAGCTTTTTCAGGACCTGTGGCTATACTCCTGAGTATAGAGGGAAACTGTCGATTTGAATTCTCATCTGTTTCCAAAGTGAGTGTGTTGTGGTTATTTTACTAACGTTTCTTTTTATGTCACAGTAGCAGCCACAAGGCACTATGAGTTGTACAGATAGCAAGGGAAGCGTAGTCTTCCCAAAATCCTACGTGATTCCTGGAGAATTAGGACACTGACAAAAGGTGGGTAGCAGGGAGCAGTACACCAGGAAAGCAACAATGATGGTGACTAACATCCTGAAAGACAGGAGCTGTTTTGGCTCTCCTACCCACGCTTGAGACCCTCTGTCACTCTTGTGGTTTCACAGTCATATATTCCACTTTCTAAAAAAGCTTTCACTCCCCCCCAAAGGCTTGTGCAAGGCCCACCCAAACAACGGAAGAAACTCACTGACCAGATGAAAACTGATTGTACCCAAAATGCTGACACATACACCACACAACCCAGCCAGGAGCCCAGCATGAGTGTTTTCCTCCACTCTTGAGCTCTTGTGAACTTCACAGCTCAGCAACAGGATGGAAATAACTATGTGAGAGAAGCTCATGTTTAAGTGGAGAGCGCCCCTTCAACAAGTTGATATGTACTCTGCCGAGAGATAGCTATGTCTATCCCAGGATCTTTTGGGATGAAGATAAAAACATCTGCAGCCTTCTGCTGGTTCAAGGGTAGGGGTGTCTCTCTTGCTCTGTGACAAGAAGTCAGTCTCCATCCCAACACCCACAGCCATTCTCACCACACAGCACAGATTGCTCCCTTCAGGCAATGGAGAAAAACAGCCCTCTGATCATGCACTGCCAGCCATGTCACAAGGAAGAGGCTGGGGGACAGCAAAGAGCAGGCTGTCAGTTGCAGGAATGGTTTGCAGAGCCCATGACCTGCTCCTCATGGGCCTCCAAGTGCTTCAGAAAGGAGGGTACATAAGAAGGAGACGGTCTTGTGCCAGACAGCGTGGTCTGGCAGACCCCAGGCTAGGAACCATCATCCCAGCTCCACAGGGTGATGTAATGGAGTATGGCAGCCCCACATGCACAGTAAGCTACCAGATGCAACACCAAGCATGGGACGCAAGTTGGCACAGTAACACCTTCCAGTATCACCTCAACCCACTCCAGGGCCAGGCACTGCCCCATCCTGGGGTCATTGCCCCACACATCCAACCTGGGACCACGTGGCACCCTGGAGAAGGATTCATGCTGGTTCCCAACCCTGGTGAGGCTGGCAGTCAGCTACAAAAGGGGCTGACCACCACTTCAGCATCGATAGCCTCAGCATGCAGAGCCACCCACATTCCTTCTCCCTGACTCCAGGGCAGAAAACAAGGCACTGCCTGGCAACTGGCTGTGTTATTTGGGGTTAGGATCCTGGCCAAGCTGGTGGGTTTAGAGTGTTGGCCATGCTGCAGGCAGGGTTGGCTGTGTTCACGGCGCAGCAGGGACAACATGCTGCTAATAGGTCCCCAGCCTCAGTCCCAGAGGGGTCTTGGCACTCCTTTTTCGCCAAAAAAACCCTGCCCTTGAGGAAAGAGCCTGGTGGAGAAGGCAGCTCCCAGCACCGGCCAAGAGGATCTGGTGGCAGGCTTTTTGCCTCCACATCACTCTCAGCCTTTTTGTCTTCACCAGGTATTCCCATGGAGGAGAAAACATGGATCTGTGATTAAAGCACTGGGCTTAGGACTACCTCTTCTGCATGCAGCAGGCAAGTCCCTCCTTGCCTCAGTCTCCCCTGGGAGCCAGGGTTGGTGGGTCATTGCCCTCTTCTCCTTGAGCGATGGGAAAAGGAAGCTGCTGAGGGTTGTGTAGGCATCAGCCCCCATGCTTCCTGATGGGGAACAGGTTAACACATAGCTTGTGCGTCATATTTGCAGTTTAATTAAAATCAAAGACAGGCAGGAGAATAGCAGGGATGCGTTGGCTAAGGGCCACTTATCCTGCCACCCCCATGCATGCAAAGCCTCCATTTGAGGCATTTGTGCCTCTCCAGGGACATATCCTCTGCTCCTGGACTGTGGGCAGAGCCCTCTCATTCTAGCTACCTCCTGCCCCTCATCGCCTGAGAATTAAAAAGAGGCTATTCTTGCTACTTCTTTTGAAACCCAGAAGTTCCCAGAAAAGGCTCTTCTATGAAAAAAAAATTATATATATAATAATAATCTAGACTAACAGGAGCCTTCAGCAAGGCACCCACTTTTGTCTTCCTGCCTCATCACCACCCACCCAAATCAGCAAGAGCAGTGGGTGGCATTTACAGAATATCTCCCTGCTGAGAAGCAAAAGCACTAGGAAGGTGGCCCAGCTACCAGAGTGGGAAATGCAGTGGTCTATGAGCATTTGGCCTCAAATCGAAGTGGTTTATTTCTGGTAACTCAGCCACAGCAGCTTCCAGTAACGCTCATAAAGCTCCTTTCCGCTCAAAAGACGGTGGCTTCCAAGGGCCATCACAGCTAGTGTTCCAGTTTGGCTTCCTTTAAAGCATGTTGGTGGTAGGCTGAAGTCAATGAGGGGAGCTGAGGCTGCCCAAGAGCCCACATGAGGGATACCAGAGATTTCCTAACAGAGCCCACGAGGCACTTTTACGCTACGAGTAGTGACGAGCCAACCTCATATGGTCTGGCCAGTATCCATGTGTTTGGAGAATGAGGGGACAGGATGGCTTATGAAGATTGTCTGTTCTTGTCATTTTTAAGATTTGCCTTGTCAAGGCAGGAATTCCCAAAGACCTGCTCTGAACAGACTGCTCACCTCACCTTACTCCCACCAAGTCCAAGACAGTGCAGTCGTAGTTGGGCACAGCTGTGGCTTTGCCTAACATCTGCTCTACACCTAAAGACGTCCTGCATCTGCACTGTGTCATGGGGAAGTTGAGATGTTGTCTGAAAGATGTCTCATGGGGGAGTTGCAGAAACAAGACCACAGCACAAAGCCCACCCTTACCCAGAGCTGTTACACAACCAGATCCAGTGACTCCCTGCTGGAAAAACACTACCAGAGATGTACCAAGGTGGAGTGAAGCGAAGCTGAAGAGGGCACAGTCCAGTCAGCTACCATAAACCTTCCTTGAAATGCCAGACCCAAGCACAGATTGCTAGCATGTTTCTCATCTCTCATGGTATCCTGCCACACCAGAAAACAGTAGCCGGGTCACAATCAGAGCACCAGCTCCAGCAAGACAGCTCTCTGCAAAGCATTACCTCTGCTCCCCAAGGCACCCCTTGCTCTGTGTAGGGTTTCTTCTGCCTATATATATCCAGCTACTCACCACAGCCACAGCTGGGTACTTTGACCCTGGCCAAAGTACCTGCAGATCCTGGCTCCAGTGGCTAAACAGCACCACCTGGGGATCTTCATAAAGCGATTGGCTAACACTGCTTATTGGTCATTAAAAATATTACACGTGTTCTGTACTTCATTGTTCGGCTGCATTCGAGGGTTGCACAAACCTTTATCTGCCTGGAGTTTGGCCCCCTTGCATTTCTCTCCTCAGCCCTCTTTGCCCAAGACTGAAAGCTGTGACATATCAGAGACTCTCTGGGTTTCTCTGCATAATTCATTCCACTGCGACATTGCCCCTCTTTCCTCTTTGAGCAAGACTGCAGTGCTCCCTTGCTTGATGCCACGCACTTTTCAAATTGCTCCCCGTTTTGCCTCCTGTCCTGTCATCTGGGGGGCTCAGAGCTGGTCATGAGGGTCTGAACAGGATTGCAGCACCAAGACAGGGAAGGATGGAGCAGTGAGAAAAGACAAAACCTCTGCCCATAGAAAGCACACCCGATGGGTATACATGACTTGACCTGAGCAGCATCCCCCTGTATTAACAAACATGCACATGCAAACACACCAGCAACAGACACGTATACGCAAGCACCACCATTTAACACCAGCACAGTGGTTCCACAGCTCAGGTCAAGGGATCTGTCCCTGAACCTCCAGATACTGCTTCCCATTTATTGCCCCTCCCAAGGATTCCCCAAAGCGCTTGCTGCCATTGATCTTCTGATACAAAAGTCAGGGAGGGAACATCAAGGAGGTTGTCCTAGAAGATCCCATCTCCTGCTTGGGTAGGAGAGTGCTGCTCATGTGCTGGGGCCAGCCAGTGACCTTGCTAACAAGGGAAAAAGGAATCTCAATACCAGCTGACACGGAAATGATGGAGATCAGCTGAGAGCCCATTCCCACCCCCTCTGCTGCTTCAGGCCTCTCCTTGGGGCAGTCATTTAAATTACTGAGAATGTCTCTGAGTTTTCTGCCAAGTTTCAGTCACAGGGATGGAGAGAGAGACAAACAGAAAGGCAAGGAAAGCAACTTGTATTAGTACTGGGTGGCTTCTCTCCCAGGCCAGCCAAGGACCGAGGGAGGAAGGCAGGCACAGTGAGGGAGAAACACAGCCAAAGAGCAAAAATCCTCAATGGGGAAGGCAGAGGAAGAGAGGGAAAAGGTGAGTAAGTATGTAAGCATCTCCATTCTCCCCACAGAGTTCTAGAAATGAAGAGTATCTAGGAGCCTTCAGGCTCTAGACAAGAGAATTAGTGAGGGTGAAGGGCCAGCGGAGATCAGTTGGCCAGGGCAACTTGGATGATTATTTCCCAATATTGTACATTTGCAAGGAGCTTACTGATCACTGAGGCTCATAAACACAAGAGTACTGTGGTGCCTCCAGGTACCACCTGCCCTCTCTCTGGGAAGCCCAACCACTACAATATATGATATTTTCCAATTGAAGTATGTTCCCTTCCTGCCTGTTACTCTGCCTCACCACTCAGTGAGGGAAAACACCAGCAGGGAGGTAGACATGTATTCCATGCTCAAACAGGGTGCCAAGGCCAGGGGCATGCTCATCCTTTCAGTTCCCTGGCTGTTGCCCACCCTGGACTGGGATCTCCCATCTGTCTGCTGGAGATTTTGGCCAAGTCAGGCTGGCTGAAGCTCTTCAGTGAGGACCCCAAAGCCTCTTCTGCTCATGCCTTTCCACCTCTACAATCCATTCAGGCTGCTGCCCCCCATCCCACCTCAGTTTGGACTCCAGGCAAATGAGCCTTGAAGTCATCCTGTCCTCCTGCAGTGACTGAATTGACTGGATATGCTGAAATTGCCTCCCCAGGTCAGCCACGTTTATCACTGTGCTGTTTTGCTAAGCCAGTACCCGAATGCAACCCAGCCTGGGCTTCTACAACCCACCTGCCTCCCTGTAGGACCCCACATTGCTGGCCTTCGGCAGCTCCAGCACAATGAGGAAGGCAGGAAAAGCTTTTTCTTGGTTTTGGAGAGGGGAAAAAATGGAGAGCTGATGGCAGCCACAGTGTCATCTCTCTGTGCAGACTCTGGCTCCTTCTGCCCGCAGTTCTGCAAATAGCAACAGATACAATGCATTGATATTAATGCCAATGTTTTAATTATTGTTATTAATAACACAATTGATATTAATCAACAATGCTATTTGAGGTCTGGAGAAAAGCCTCACAGCAGATCCAGAGGAGAATGAAGTCAAGGAGAGGAAGAGAAACTCTCCCCCTGCCTGTATTAAATGCAGGGAGAGTTATGCTTCCCACTGTTCCCTTGGCTTTATTTAACCCATGGTGCAATACTCCTCTCAAAAAATGGCTGAAGCCCCTGAGTCTTGACCCACTGAGCCAAGCCTGCTCACGCTCAGCTTTTCCAATCAACATCTTCCCAGCGCTGAGCTCTGCTTCACAGGTGGATACCCCACGTCTGTGCTTCCCCCACCATGCTCATCCCTGGCACTGCCAATCCCCACCACCCCACAGCCCCTCTGCCATCTCCTGAAGAGCGCTGTGGCATCAGGACAGAGATGGTGTCCTGAGTTTCCTCTGGCCCCACCGCACCCAGCTCCCCCCAACGCAGCAGCACTGAGCTGGCTTGCAAACCAATGCGAGTGGCCAAGGAGAGGAAATGAATTCCCAGGCCCCTCCACCACAAAGCCTGAGAAGCTAATCAGGGAACTTTATTAAAAAATAATAATGGTGATAAAAAGGGAGAAAAGTAAACCGCCTTGGAAGCCGTTCAACCCCGAGCACAGGGAGCTAGGGAGGCCCTTTCAAATGCAAACACGAGAGAGCCCCCTCCGGGCCAAGCAGTGTTTGGGGCGACAGGTTGCAGTTATCAGCCGTCCCGAGGTCCAGCGCCAGATCACTTCTGATCAAAACCAGCCCCCGCTGGCTCTGCTGGGAATGAAACACATCCCCTCGCCGCCTTTTGCCAGGATCAGTTCCTGCCTGGACGGCTATGAATGAAAGTGTTTCACAGAAGCTGGCGGTGCCTCTTCCCAGCAGTATTCCTCTCTGCAGCTGGGGATTCCCCAGCAGCGTGCCTGAGGCTTACTCAGGCCCTGCTCTGTGGGCAGCCCAGAGCTCTCCCAGCACCCGGTGGTGTGGCAGGACCAGGATCATCTCAAAAGTCTTCCTTTAAATGTTTCTTTTCAATAGTGTTTACAAGCAAAGCATCACTCAGAAGCTCAGGGTGCACACCTGGGGCCCCCTGTGATACCACAGAAACCAGGTGGTGCAGCGTCTGATGTCCTTGCACTTTGTAATGGTATTTCCTAACCTCTCCCTCCCCAGTACCCCCTTGCTACCACCACTGCTAGGAATGGTGAGGAGATAGGAAAGTCCCTCTGATTTCCCTCTAGCCTGTTCTCTGGCAGGGGGGCTGGAGCGTGACTGAGACCCACAACAGTCCTGTCAACTTTCACCCATGTAAACAGGGAGAAGCCAGCCCCTTTCTGGGGATAAGATCCCACACACTCACAAATGTGCCCTGAAATCCAGCCTCTTCATCTGTGTGCTGCCTTTCCTCCCTGCAGCTGTCCTGCTTCACCACTGCACATCACAGCTCTCCTGCACCAGTTACTAGCCTCAACATCTCTCCAACTTAGACTGCTCTCTGGCAGTTTCCTATCATCTTTTTGGTGTCTTTCCGCCCAGGTGGGCTTGCTCAGCTTGAGGGAAGGGCTCCCCTGATTTACCCTTCCCACCATGGCAGGTGGTCCCCCAGGTCACACTGGAAGGAGAGCTCTAGCACATCTCTCATGCCCCCTCACGCCAAAGTCCTTCATCCTTCCAATGCTCACAGTTTGCATCTCTCACAGGAGATGTGTTCTTTCAGCAAAGCCGGATGCTCCGTTTTTCATCACACCTGGAGTACATCACCCCATCAGTAAAATCCTCTAGGCAGAAAAGGGGGATTCCGCATGCCCCAGCATAGGGACAGTACCTTCAACATCAACCCTTGTCCTTGTGTGGATTCACCCTGCCTGATCCCTCACTAGCAGCTAATGGACAAAATGGGTATTTCATATAAGCAAAGGCCCTGTGGCAGAAGACCGTCTCTAGGCAGCATAATGTGTTCCTCCAGGGAGGATTTTCTCACTCCAGGAACAAGGGAGACCCAGGAAAGAGGCAGGAGCTGTGGGGGGAGCTCAGAGACAGAAGAGGCAAAGCCTTCACAGGGAGCAGAGCTACTGGAAAAAGGGACACCACCATAGTCTATAGGTGGCTGGGGCCTCCAGAGTTCTGTCTGCAGCCATGACTGTAGTTGGGCCATGTATTGGGCCACCACTGTACTGGGTTTGGCTGGGACATCCCAGATGAGATGATGTTGTGGCTACTGGAAATGGAAACCACTTTCCTGTGTCCATTTATGATGCCATCCTTGTTGATCCTGTCCATCCAGCCCCTTTCCTTCTCTGCATGCAGCTTCCTACAGTGCTCTCTAGCCGCAGGGCCAGACAAGCTCCCAGGAGCCAAAGGCATCTTCCAGAGAGGTCTTCCTGTGCCTGGCCAGGATTGGGTTCATCAGACTGAGTCACTCCTGAGACAAACAGCTGGCAGCCCACCTCCCTGCAAACACAGCCAGTGCCCGGGGTAAAGAGTGCCGCCTTGCCACCTTGGGTACCTCACACACAAACTTGCCTGCGAGTAGAAGAAAGAGGCAGGGAAACCATCAGATTAAAGAAACCACAAAGCCTGTCTCTGCATCTCCCCATTCCCACCACCTCTGGATGGGATCGATAGGAAACCAAACATCCTGTACACACAACCACGTATCGCACGGCGGAGACGGCAGCTTATCACCTGCTTCCTCTGCAAGCCTGCCTGTACCTCCCAGGGCTCAGCCCTGCTCCCAGTTCCACATAACAAGGAGAGGCGCAAACAAACCGCCAGCTCATGCCGACCTCTTCACTCCCCAGGTGGCCCCCCAGAGCAGCTCTCCTCCCTTTCCCCTCCCCAGGGCACAGTGAAAGGAGGAGAAAGTGCTGCTCCACTGCCTTGGGGAGGAAAGAAAGCTGTAGCCTCCATTGCTGCAAACCCAGGGTTTGTTCCCCTCCAGGCAGCACCCACCAAGCTCGGCCCCCAATGCCTTGATGGTGTGGCAAGGAATCACCCAAACCTCTGGGCTCATCCTTCTCTCCAGCCCCAGGGGTGTCCTGGGGCAGGCCATGGAGTTACACCAGAAGGAGAAGGCAGCAAGCACTTAAAGTGAGTGGGTTAACAGCCACTGNACCTCTGGGCTCATCCTTCTCTCCAGTCCCAGGGGTGTCCCGGGGCAGGCCATGGAGTTACACCAGAAGAAGAAGGCAGCAAGCACTTAAAGTGAGTGGGTTAACAGCCACTGCAGGCCACAGACGAACACTTCAGCCAGGGGTCCACTCTGCATGTCTTTGTCACTATCTGTGAGGTTTACCCTTGCAGTCTCTGTTTTCCTCTGGACCAGCCTTCACATTTTTATAGACACAATCCAAGCATGAGCTCATTGCTACTTCTCTCATTTCCACCCTGTGGTCCATTGCACTGCTCTATGTCTTGGAGGTAAAAAGCTCTTGTGGCTAAATTAACTGTATTGCTGCATGCTTCATCAGGGCTGGGAGTTTTCATCCTGAGGAAGAAGCAAAGTGACAGAGGTCACTGTGCTGCCTCTTAGGTTAAATGTAAATTTGTTTGGGGGTTCTCCTGGAAAATCTGTCACCTAGAAGCTGTGAAGTGCCTCTGGGGAGGCTCAGAGGAAGGCTCAGAGGGGAGCAGAGAGCTCACCCACAGACCTGGAGTGCATCTCAAGCACTGAGATTGAATAAACCCCATTAGCAAGTTCTCCCTTTGCCCAAGGACACCCTCCCAAGGGGGAAGTGCATGCTTACCTAGGTCCTGGAGGAGCTGCTGCACCAAAAGCCACAAGCTAACCCTTTGCCTTCACCTGCAGGCACTGGAGATATTTACACCATTCACTGAAAGCCCACCAGGTTTCTCTTTCCCTCTGCAACCCACTCTGCCTGGCAGAAGAGGCCAGGCTAGGGATGTCAAAGTGGCTGCCCTGGTCCCCTCGGTCTCTTTGCACCCCTCCACCCTGCTCCCTGGCTCTGGGAGATCACTATCAGCCAAAGGTGACCCCAGATTAGCTCTCACCACCCACCAGGCTCCTGCCATCCCCCATCCATTATGGCCCTCCTCCTCCCTCAGGGGCAACCTGGCTTTCCGGACCCCCCTGCAAGTTTGTCAGGGATGCCAGGACACACAAGAGGTGGTGGAAGCCCTAACTGATAGCCTGTGACGTGCTAATCTCAGGATTAGCTGGAGTTCAGAGGTTAATTACAAAGGTGTGAAGAGGAAGAGGGGGAGAACAGGGACCACAGGAAGACCCAAAACGATTCCTAAGCAAAATAACTTGCCTAAGCAGCAAGCCTGGACTTGGGTTGGCTACAGTTTCTGAAAGACAGTGCAAAAGATGCAATACTCTAGGAGGACATGATCTCCCACCTGGTGTCAGAGGGGCTGGTCCCCTCCTATTCCTGACCCAACTGTGAGCCACGGAGCATCTCCCAGGCCCCAGTTTATAAAACTAGCAAAGCCCTTCCCACAAGGGGGTGAGGAAACTAACCCACTGGAGAGAGTACACAGCTCTAATACAACCCAGGCCACGCAGGAACATAAAATAGGAAAGTGCAGGGCAGATATTTCAGGAGGAGGTGGCAGAATTTACAAATTTTCCCACCCAGACTGGTTTCTCGGATATCTCTGTGGCAGAAGGAGGCATCACGCAGGGAGACCTGAATGGGCTCCCAAGCGGGAAGCAGCGTAAACGCTTCAACCTCAATTCATTATCAGAAAACATCGCTAATTTGTTCCAGCACAACTCTACTAAGTGCGGTTTTCTGGCTTCCAGACCACGAAGTAGCTATCTCCACAGGACACAGTTCTAGGATTAAGTAGCTTTACCCACCCATGGAGATCTGCCCAGGTCCCCGGCGTGGCAGAAGCAGCCCTGTGCCACCCTCCAAGCCCTGCTGATCACAAGGGAAATAGAGGAACAGTGGAAGGTCTCCCCCCAGCTGGAGTCTCCAGGCAGCAGCCCCCAAGGAGACAGAGCTGTCAGCCCACCAACAGGTTCCTGGCGTGCCCCTCGCCCGCCCCATCGCTGCTGTATCCCTAGGGCTTTCCTCGGGGATGTCATTAGTCAGAAACTGCGGCATATGACCGCACATCTGGAAGGAGTTAGATGACGAGAGCCTCTGCCAGCTGTCTTCGGTTAGGTTTGTTCATACTTGGAAGAGCTCTGCAGCGTGATCTGTAAAATAAAAAGTTGCGCTGATTGACACGAGCTGAGGGTTTCCTCCAAGGCACTCCCTGCCCCCATCGCCTCCGCCCGGACGCCAACATTAGTGCTTATTACATCCCGGAGGCTGGCTGCATACGACAGGAGGAGGCTGTGTAAGAATAATGACGGCACAGCAGTTAACCATTGCCTTCCTTTCTTCCAGAGCATGGCTGGCTCCGGCAGGGACAAGGAGCCTGTGGAAATGTCACCCCCAACTGACACTGGGACAGCGCCAGCAACATCACCAAGCCTAGCCACCCAAGGGACACCCACTGGGGCAACCCTGCTGAGAAGCTAGGGCCCATCCCTTGGCGACTTAATCCCATACTGAGTACTGTAAAGTAGGGGGTCCCACAGGCTCTGGGGTAGCTGACCATCCCCATTTCTGTATTTGGGGCTCCTCCAGCCCCCTTCCCAGGCCCCAGCAACCCCTTGAGCTCATACTTTTTGTTTTGTTGGTAGAAGGAGAAGGATCAGAACACCCAAGCTCATGGGTGATGGGGGGCCCGGCCTCCCTCCAGACTTCCCCACTGACCTCCTCATGCTGCCTAAGAGCAGCTGGGCAGGTCATGCTGCCTGGGCTCTGAGGGAGGAGATGGGGAGGGAGACACTGGAGTGCAGGGCACAGCAAGCACATAGTAATGCGGCAGGATGGCACAAGCATCAATCATGCTGGCAGTGGAGTCTCAGTGGGGACAGGCACCCTGCCATGACCACAGCTCAGGCATCCCCCACCTGTGAGTTTAGCCTATATATCCCAACTACCTGCAACACCACAGAGCTCGGGAAGGGCTGCAGAGCTCAGTGGAGAAGCAGAAGGGAAGCACGGGCACCTCCTGTTTCCACACCTCACACCCAGTTTCCCATCTGAAGCTGTTTCTGCAGCTTTGCCTCTGGGTACAGCAGAGATTAACAAGGTCTGGCGTCAACCAAAGGAGACTATCAGGCGAGCAGTGTCTAAGCTTCACTGAATCTTCATGGATTTGTCAACAGACTCGGGATCAGCTGTTCCCAATCTGATAATCCAAGTCTCATACACACAGCCAGGGGCTGCCAGGAAAAAAGCTGATCTGTTCTAGGATCCCCCAGGGTTGGATCCTTCCCACGACAGATGAAGCAGGACAGGAGGGGCCAACTACTGACATAGAGTCCTTCCCAAGAAAAAGGATGATGCTACGCAGGAAGGTAGGGAGGGTGGTGGGGAAGTGCTAGAAGATGCTAGGAGAGTATGTAGCCCTGCGAGAGTGCCATGCATTCTCACAGCCACGCACAGCCTCTCTCAGTTTCTGCAGGGCATGTGTGACCTACCCAAAAGCAGCTTGTAGGACTCGCAACAGACCCTGGGTGATCGTCTCATTTGTGTGATACATGATCTCCCAAGGAGGCTGCCAATGCTGGGCCCCAGCCAAAGGATCACATTCCAAGGGACATGTCTTCAATTAATGTCTTTTTTTTCCCCCATTTTGTTTAAAATTGGGGTTGAGCTGCTTCTAAACAGATGTGTTGGGGTAGCCAAAATATTTGCCTTTCTGCTGGCTGCTTGTTTGGCATCCCTGCCTGCCTGATGCTAAAATATTATTTGCTCCCCCTCACAGTGAGTGAGAAGCAGCTCGGGGGGGCGTGGTGGGGCACCCTCCATTCAGATATCCAGAGTCAAATTCAGCTAGGTCCCCTGCTGTCTCATCTACAACCCTGGCATCTCCCACACTGGCTCCATGCTTAGAAATACAGGAAATGTGAAAGGAGTTTCTCCCCTGGGAAATGCAGGGGAATAGAGGCCAGCACCAGGTGGAGTGGGCAGGAGGCTGGAGAAGGAACATCCACAGCGGGGACAAGGCAGCAAGCAAAGACCTCCCGCAGCACCACACTGCACGCAGCATGCACCTCTCACTCCACTCACCTGCAGCCCCTCCACCCAGCCCACGCCAACAGCACCCAGAGAAGAAAACCCTCCATCAAAGGCGTTGCAGCAGTCCCCACTGGGGTGGCACAGCCCCAGTCACCCCAGGGGCTTCTCACACACCTGCTCAGCAGGTGAGCAGTGCCAGGGCTTGTCTGCCCCACAGAGGGATATGGCTTCAGAAACATCCTGAACTTCAGGACATAAGGATGTGCTTGGGTAAAAAACACCACAACATGGGGTGCAAGACACCCAGCACCCTCTGTCCCTATGCTTACTATGGGGTCAGACTCTATTGCAATGCAGCAAAGTCCCTGAGTGACGCCCATCCTCAGCCTGAGCTCATCCACAGACATGCACTGGGAGATGATTCCCAGCTGCCTGCAAGGAGGCTTCTCCACACGCAAACCCTTGTGCTGGGTGATGGGAAATTCCCCTGCTTGCAGCCAGGACCTGACCCCTGTGATTCAGAGGCCAGGTGGCTGGCGGGACAGTTTACGTGCAGGCACTGATGAAGGCGCGCAGGCTCACCGCTAGCTCTGCTGCGTGTCTGGGGATGGAGCCGGGCTGCGCAGCGTGCAGACACCCCGTGACTCACAGCAGCCTCGCCAGTCTGGCGTCAGGCTCCGGCTACAGCTGGGGAGCCCACCAGCACCACGGATGCGGGGGAAACCTCTGCCTGTCTCATACTTTCCTTGAGAAGCATCAGGAATGGCATCACGCTGTTCTCTCCTTCTTCCTTCCCGTGCAAACACAGATCTATTCGTGCTGGTAGAAAACCACACTCAGTTTTGGGATTGAGAATAGGGCTGTCTCTGCAGATTTCAGCCTCCTGGCACACGCATGCCACCTGCAGGGTTAAATGCAGCCCCTTGCCCTCACAAGTGCTCTCACCAAGGCTCCCCAAGCCTGACACACCAGCTTGACTCTGCCACAAGCTAATAACCAGTGGAGAGAGCATTAAACCAACTGCTCTGGCTCAGCAGCCAGATTCACCCCTACTCAGTCATGCACCTGGACACCCATCCATGATGCAAACAACCATGTATGCCAAGGCTTTCAGGCTACAAACAGCCCTAGCTGAGCCCAAAAGGCCATGGTTGGAAGAAGACATTTCAGTGCTGCAAGCTGCTGTCCCTTCTGCTAAGGAATAACCTAGGGGGGGAGAAATGCTGCTATCAGTCCACCTCAACCCCAAGTTGAGCCACCCCTGCCTCCTTCCACCTTTTTTTTTCTTCTCACCTTTCCCAGGCTCCTCTCTGTCCTCACTCATCACTGCCAGGGTCCAGATGCTCACAATAGACCTGGATATCAAAAGATAAAACATACCAGTCAGGTTAATCCCTGTATCCCATCAGGTCTCATTCCGAGGCTTATTCTTGCTGGTACCTTATACAGCCACCAAACCTTCAGACCTGTGACTGCAGCCCCACAAGATGAAGTGCCATGATCCTGAGGAAGACCAGCATTTCCATGCTGGCCACTTGACAAATTGTTTGAGACTAGAGTAAAAATCACTTCTGAGCCAGCTCACAGGTGAGTACCTCAGCAATGTGGCAAGCCATAGAATGCTCTTACCCAACAAGAGGAGGATCAATAGCTGACCTGGGAACATGTCTCTTCCTAAACTTTCACATTGTTTTTTTGAGTTTGGGTACCAACATTTTGGACGCTGGTGCTTCTAAGCTTCCCTTGATCTCTTTAGACTTGTGTCTCTGCTACACAATTTTGTCTCCTGCCATTTCCCAGAAACGGAATCCAGTCTCAGCTGGTCTTGTCCTCCAGCAGCAGATCTGAGCAGACCAGATACCCCAGTGCTCCACCTCAGAGACAAGTGAGTTAGTTTCAATAGCAGTTTAGATGCCATAGTCTCTTGTGGGTCTGGCTTGCAGTGTGCCCCAGCTGGAGATCTGCTCCAGATCTGATATTCAGGCTCTCAGCCACCCTGGAGTTTCTTGCAGCTCACAAAGACCACATAAGGCACCTGCATTTGACAACAGATGAATACAAACATTAAGAAATGGGAGTCAGTGGCAAGGAAGAAGCAGCGGGTGGTGGGCATGCTGATTGAAAATAAACAGTTGGCACCTGTAGACAAGCTGGTCAGAAGTGCAGAGCCAGAGGGTTAGCATGGTCCATCTCAAAGGAACAAAGCACAGCAAACTCCTCCTTACCACTCCAGCTGCACAGTAGCCCAGTGCCACCAAGGGTTTGAAAGTCAGGTAGGATGGTAGGCGAACATAAAGTGAGGCCTGGCAGCTGTATTGCAGATGCCTGTGGTAGCTCTGGCTCCATAAATTCCACATCTGACCAGACCATTGTTCTGGCTGAGGTAGGCGTTTGTGTGAATAGTAGGGAGTACATTCATACAGCAGAAAGGAGGTGGTGGTAACCTGGAATCGCTTATGGACAGAAGCCTTCAGGTGACAGCAAGCATGCTGGGCCCCAGCCCCATGAAGCAGAGTCGACATGGGGTTCATTCCTGTGTCAGGATGTCCACATAGCTCCCTGCCCTTTCCCTTCACTGAGGTCTTGCCTCCCCTCCTCTGTCTGTGAAGGGCCAAATGGAGAGGACAGTGGTGCAGAAGCCCCAGACACAGTGCTATACTCCAGCAACATCCTGCAGCCTCCTAATCCCTACATCTAAATGCTGCAGTCTATAAAACAGGTTTCCACCAGCGCCTCCAGGATTGTGGCTGGGATCCATCCCTTTACTAGGTAGAGGCTCTGCCCCTCCAGCCCTCCCAGGCTGAGACATCAGGAGACCAGCCATCTTCCCCCCTTCTGTCCAACCCTTAAGTGTGCAAAAGCGTAAGGTGTAAATGCATAAATGACACCCCAGCTGACCCCATGGCTGGGCTTCTTCAACAGATGGACCTTCAAAGAAAGGGCAACAGAGCCCAGGAATATCCAGTTTCTCACCTGTGTTTCAGATCACTGTGGGCTCCCTCCAGAGCCCACTAGCAAAGACATGGACATGTTGTCAGTGTTCCCTGCAGCAGCACATCTGTGACCCAGCTGTGCACAGTGGCAGCACTGGCAGCATCCAGAGCCTCCCAAGGAGAGAGGAATCACCAGCCCATAGGTGCTGCATGGGCTATCCCTCCAGCTCTGAGCAAGGAGGTGACCCCCTCCCAGCCTTTGAGGCAGGAGCTGGTTGACCAGCCTGTGGAGGATCTCCCTCAGCCAGTCTTTGTGTCCAGATTCCACCACACAGGATTATCCAGTGAGATGGGAGAACGGTGGCAAAGCTTTGCCTGTTCCCTGATTGCCGCTAGCCCACTCACTGCCTCATTATGGTGCCCCAGACAGGTCGACCTCCTGTGAGTGCTTCCTCTTGAACACCCACCAGGATGAATTCCTTCCCTCTTAGCAGAAATGTCTCATGATACAGCAAGACTTCCCTTGTTTCCTCAGTACCTGAGATTTAGGGCTTTGATTGCCCAACATTTGTCTGATGGGCTTGAAGGAAGGAGAAGGGAGGTCAAGCTGATGTCCTCAGAACTGATGAGTATCATCCCAAAAGAGCCTCAAGCATGTGATGAAGGTCTGCCCCGAGTCATTCGCTGTTGAACTCAACACACTCATACAGTAAACATCTCGGTCTTCAACCCAGAAACGTCAGATGCTCAATGTCCTGATTGGCTGCTCATGTACACTGTTCATGTATTACTAGAGAGCACTTACATCTTCATCACAGCATCCAAGTGGGATGGTATTTTTCCAGTCTGTTATGAGTCAGTGGTGAGCAAGTGGGGACGTGTGGACTGTGTCCGGTGGTGGTGTGCCATGCGTACTCACGTCTGGAGGAGTAATTAGATGCATGGTCACACTCTAACCTCAGTCTTCCTCTGTGGTCCCACACTCAACCTGGGCACCAGAGACACAGAGCAAAGTCTGGCCTCGCTGACCCCAGGTGGGGGAGACCTCTGGTGTGAGGACAT
>VZRU01004505.1:101997-114105 GCA_013398155.1 Pedionomus torquatus | reverse complement strand
CTGGTGTGAGGACATCACTGGAGTGAGAGACACTCCAATGTTCATGTCAGCCCTCACTACTCAATGTCTTATAGGCAGGGTGAATGGCAGTGAGATGAGAGCGCAGAAGGATGCCAGCAAAGCTCTCAGCTCCCAAGGCCAGCACCTTACCCTACCCTGCCATGCATGCTCCCAGAGTGCACCATTCTCAGCCCCAAATGCCCCTGTCACTCCCCCCAGACCCTCAGCTCAGCTGCATGTCAGGCAGGATGCACTCCCATGGGTGCAGCCAGTGGGAAGCACAGGCATGTTCAGCTACAGGAAATGAGGTCCGATTCCTCAGGAGTCCCACACCAGACAGGCAGGGGTGACATTCACAAAAATTTGTCCTTTATTTATAAAAATCCCTTTCTGTTTCCTTTACCTTTCCATACCCACCATCTCTCTCTGCACACATCTGACAGCCCTCCTACCTGTCAGAGGAGGCTATGATAACAGCAGAGCTGCGTAATATCACTTCTCTGATGCCCAGAAAGCCTTTGGTATGTTTGCTAAGAGCTGTCTCAGGGTAGCTGCAGAAGAGGCACATGGGGCAGGTTCTCCACCACCTGGAGTTCTGATGGGGTGGACGGGAATTCTCCAGACTGGGCAAGGGTGAGCATTGCCAACCTGGGCCCCTGCAGAAAAACTCTTCCAGGAAGTGGAGGGGGGACAGCGGCCACTCAGCTCCACAGGGGAGCTCTTCCACATGAAGAATGACTGTAGCTTTAAAAAATGCAACATTTTCCCCTATTTCTCTACCAGTGCATTTTCTACCCTACCTCACTTAAAATCAGATCTCAGGGAAAACGCAAGGAGCAGGACCATCAGGCAGCAGAGGGGAAAACCCACACACCCTCTAGCAGGGTGACCATCATCCACCAGTTCACACCAGTGAATGCTCCTCCCCAGGGGCCAAAATGCCACCAATTTCCTGCAGGGAGGGCCATGGGATGGATGCTGCCTCCCCCTGAGTTCTGCCAATGGGAAGGTCTGGCAAACCCAAATCTGTAAACAGGCCACATCCATTTGGAAAAATCCTTTCATTAGCATAACAAATCCTTCCTAACAACATATATCAAGGATATCTGTACTCCCATGTTCTGTATCAAAGCTAAGGCTTCTTGGCAAAGCTAGGCTGGGCTGGCAAAACTTGCTTGGCTATTATGGCCTGGCACAGACAGGGACCTTTGGTTTGGGGGTTTCACACTGTCGTCTTTCAGTGGCTCTTTAACATACAAAACATAAAAGCAGAGAGCTGTTCAACCTCTGCTCTCTGCAGAGGAAGCAGAAATGAGTGTTTGCAGGCTGCTGTTTAGAGACAAGCCTCCTGCAGCCCACCCCAGCCCAGTCCTCAGCCCTCCCTTTCACTCATAGTTCGGGAAAGGACTCGAGGGCCCCAGCTTTCCACCCCAGCCACCTCACCAGACATTGGCCTTTAATGGGGACCAGCATGAAGCAGGTCTGGCCTCTGGGAGCAGCCTCCACATGCTGGTAGTGGTATGCGTGTGTGAGCAAGAGCCTGCGTGTGCAAGCCAGCACGTGTGTTTGCAAGTGAGTCTCCAAGGGCTGCTCCTGTGGCCCAGTGCCAGAGGTGGAACGTCTTTCTCACACATACACGCTCTTGGCTCTTTGTTCACTCTTGCCCCCTCACTGTTTTGCAAAGCCCCTGACTCAAAAGCTGAACTATCCAGAGGCCCAGAGCTGGAGATCTCCTCCCTCCTCAGCCACGTTCACATCCAGCGCTCATTGCTTTCCTGGTGTGTGGAGGTGTCAGCTTCTGACGCCTCTTCCGCTGTCCCCATTCAGCTGCTTGCTCTTGTCAGCCCAACTCAGCCTCACACACAGGAAAAGTCCAGCATTCTGATTCATCTGCTGTGGGTCCTCAGGAAAATGAATCCTCAGCTTTCATTTTCTGAGGATGGAGTAGGTTCTGTTTACTCAGGGAAGCAATTAAGTCATCTTTTTCTCATTCATGCCAGTAGCGGAAAACCATTTCAAAGGGAAAGGAGTGGGTTCAGATCAAGCCTGAGACAAAAGTTGAATGAACCCAGACCAGAATCAAAGGCAAACAAAGCTTCTGGGTGGCTTGTCGATAATACTGATAAGTCCAGAGCCACATTCTCCACTGCTGCAATCAGAAAAATACTCTTAATTATGGATAGGACTACAGCTTATGAATCCTGGCTCCTTGTCCCCTCTCCTGGCCACCCAATCTCACCCCCTCCCACTGCTAGAACATGATTTCAACTGTCATATCTCCTGGGGGCCTGCCTCACCCATTAGGTCAATTTCTCCCCTAGAGCTGTAAGGGGAGCCCTGGAGTTTGGCATCAGTGTTTGGAAGAGCTCTTGTTCCACCCACTGAACCCAGCAGGGGCCATGGATAAAGCAAAAAGCAGGGCTGCCTTCAAACATACACTTCACTCATTGAAAAAGTGGACAGAGAATCCTCATGTCGTGCCCAGCTCAATACCTGGTGGATCTGAGGTCAGGTACATCTCAGAAGGACAGAGGAAAAGCCTTTGACTCAAACTGAATCTACAATAACATTGTCTCTAATTTAAGATTTTTTCTCCTCAAAGCTTTATCTGGTCTTAAGGTCTTCACCATTTGGCATCTACACATTGCAGCAGAGCTCCCCAGCAGCCAGGGTGCATCAGACACTTGGTGACTGCTTAGGAAGATGAGCAGATGGTTGCTGCCTTCCTTGTTGCAGGGCTGACAGCAACCACTGCTCCCACTTTTCAGTTGTGAGGAGCAGCACCTGGGAGGTGGCTTCTACAGCCCAGTGGCTGATAGGTTCAGCATTCCCACAACTTTCTTGGCCACAGTGGGTCAGTGGTCCTAGGGGTGGCCCCAGCTCCCACACAGGCCTCTGCATGCAGCACCAAAAGAAAAGGCAGAGAGCACAGAGCCATGGACAATGTATTTACGAAAACCCGTGTTGCTAAGCAGACATGCAGCTGGGATTCACACCAGTTGAAGTCTCCTTCATTCCCCCTTGGCTCTGTTCCCAGATACAATGAGTTGTACTGAAGGAGCTGAAGGGTCCTGCTGCCAGATCTTCATCCAGCAGAACAGGCGTGGGGGTGATCCATGGTCATGCATGCACCCCCTCAGGACTGGAAATGTCATCCTTGACTTCACTGGGTGCATTTCACTACTCTCCAGAACCCCGTAGAGCAACTCACTGACATCATTCCTATGGCCAGGTTTGGCAGAAGCGGTGGGGATGAGGCCCGCAACAGCCAGCAGGCCAGAGATGGTGTGCATGGTTTCCATATGTTAGTTCTTTCTCAGGACTCTATCTTTGCTGCTTAAAAGCCTCAAGTGCCCTCTTTAGCTCAACGGTGCAACAACCGTGACTGCTGCTGTGTATGCAATTTCAACAGATCCTTAGCGAGACACCCTGGCTAATGGGGCAACCAACTGGAAATCCTTTAGCTGTTTCTGCTATAGGCAAAAGGAAATTAAATGAGTCATCCACACAGAACCCTTCCTTTTTGTTGAGTTGGCTATGAAATGAAAGGTTTTTCCCTCTCCTTTCAACAAGTCACAGCAGGCTTTTGGACTAGAGAGACACCTGTTATTTCCCAAAGGTACCTGGACAGAGGGTAAGTGGGACATACAGGCACATGCCACGGGATGGGCAGAGGGGAAGGAGAGAGAAGGAGGGACAGCTGAAGAAACACAATAGCAGAGCACTGCTCCAAAAATGATCAGCAAAGAATAATGGTTGCACTATTCATTAACATCATTACATCCTAACAGGTTGAGCTCCGCTGCATCCATAAAGAAGACTGGGAATCACAAGAAGCTTCCTCACAATAACACTGACTTCCAAAAGGAAGTTAGAAGAATACAGATTTGACTTTATCTGGAGCAAAATGCACATGCCAAACAATGATGTTGTCCACAAATAGCCAATGAGAGCAGCTCTGCATCTCAGCACTGCTAAGACAGTGAAAAATAAAGGCTATAAGTAACACAAAAAAGACTTGCCCTAATGAGCAAGATAACTAGCTCCTAAAATAGAGTAACGAATTAATGTATGTGCACAAAGTCATGGAGCAAGATGTGTTTGAAATGAGAGATTGCACTGCGGTTTGGAGACTGAGACAGCAAAGACTTCCACACACAGTCTTGGTCAAGATACTATGAACAGGGCTTTACTTTCTCATGAAAAATATCACTGGACTCCTCATTGATGGAGACAAGGATCACAGGTCTGTTATCTCAGCTGGAAGATAGCACTTCCTACAGCTTAGTTTCTCCTGGCACTAGGATGTGCCATTGGGTTCAGCAAGGGAAAGTGCCAAATCTTGAATCATCAGGACTTCCTGTTCACTCTGCAATGACTCAGAAGATATCTTTTTAACATCTATTCACTTCTTGTTTCTCTTTTCACCATGCTGTTCAGATCAGACATGAGTAATCAGGCTGAAAATATTGCACAGCCTGATTTTTATTACCTGGTATGTCAAAGTAAAGCTCCTTTCTGTTTGTTCACTTGCACATACTAGTAGGCCATGTTCAAGATCAGGCTGGATGGGCCTTTGAGCAACTGAGTCTAGTGGGAGGTGTCCCTGCTCATGGCAGGGGTCTTGGAACTAGATGATCTTTAAGGATGTTTCCACCCCAAACCAATCTATGATTCTATGAAAATATTTACTAATAACTTTGCAATGCATTTTTTTCTCTGTGAGATTCAGCTGGTGCAATATGATTTCTAGAACAGATTCTCTTCTAGGAAGAAGACTGGCGTGTCTGAACTCAATTTTATCATTTCTCAGTGACCTTGCTTTTTTCTTTTTTTTTCCCCCCAATTGGAAAAATATCAATTTACTGGAAATGAACCTTTCTGTGGAAACATAGCTTACAGATCACACAGGTCAAGGTCAGCTACCAAAGAAGGATGTGGGAGACCCAGATTCATGGTCTGCATGAAATGGACCAGAGAGGCTATTCATTACATGGCTGTGGTTCTTCTGACCTGATGAGGCCGGTGCTCAAATCCCTTTTCTGATGACTACTGAATCCCTTACACAACATGAAACAGATCCTTGGGAAGAGGGAGAGCACCTCCACACAGAAACTTGCAGGATAGGGAAAATGTCCAGGACACTACAGACTGACATCTCAGCCCTTGCTTCAAGCCAAGCAAATTTTCAGGCAGCTCTCACTTGCAGCATCTTCAAAATACTTTGTGCCACACTGCTCACCATGCTCTGGGTGGTCACTGTGCTACCACTGCAGCAATCCTCCCCTGGCAGATCTGACCTGAAGGACGGCTCGTGTCCTTTCTCTCAGGGGGATCAGCGAGGATGGCTCAGCTGCTCCCAAAGCACAGACCCAGTCATTAAAGAGGTGAAGCAAAGCACTGAACCCCTGCAAAGATCAGACAGGTGCCCAGTACAAGGGTAGTAAATGGTGACCACAGGAGATGTTAAAAACTGTCTGGGCAGCCAGTTGATGAGCCACCTCACCGCTGACAAAACAGTGGGACCTAAATCTCCTACAAAGTTCCCGCTAGCACCCTGAAAAGTAGACGACATTTCAGATGCTTCAGGCTGCCTGCTGGAGGCCCTTCTCACAAGCCCTTTAACAGCCCCTCTAGGCAGCACCCAGTGGTCCCAAGCAAGTATTTTACCTCATCCTGCCCCAAACTCCATTGCCTAAGTAGGTCACTAAGCTGGTAAAAACCTGTCATCTCCAGGAAGACTGAAAAACAAGACAGACTGGAACAAATAAAAGCCACACTGCACACCCACTGCTCTTCTCTCCAGCAGATAGAAGATGGTATTGGTCCACAAGCCACATCCTGGTCATTCAGTCCTCAGTGTCTCAGTGCTCTGTATCAGGAGGATGTCCCCCACCATGAACGACACTCTGCCACCACCAACAGACAATGACCATGACTCCCAGCCAGCTACAAAAGCCTGACAGGTCAAGAAATAAACAGCAATTCCCTGGCTTTTACCAAACCATCAGAAAGATGCACCTACAACAAAGCTCAGACCTTGTGGCCTTTCTCTCTACCACCTTACACGTCATGGTGTAAGAGGCCACCTCTGGAGCCTGCCACCAGCTACGAGCTCATTTTGCACAGGGGGACCTCCCTCACTGGCTGCAGAGCCCCAGAGTCTCTTCCTGCCTACAGCAGCCCTGTGATCGGGCAGGCATTTGCCATTCTGTCGGAAACTTGGCTATCAAGAGAGCTTTGCAGCTCCTTGGCAAAGCTGCTTTCTGGAAGAAGGAATTCCCCATCACTATCTGGTTGCCGTAGGCTAAGGAGGGCTGTACCTTCCCTGTGCTCCTCATGCTCTTCGTCCCCACCCCCGGGTACTAGCCCCCACCCAACTAGAGAGCAATCCCTCGCTGCCCTGCTTTGGGGGCAGCAGCTCCTGGGCTGCAGGACCAGCCCTCCTGACTGCAGAAAAGCTCTGTGCGAGGCAGCTACCCCAGCTCTGCCCTTCCCAGCCAGCCCCATTTTGCTCCAAAAAGCCCTGTTGGCAGAGTGCCTTCTGGCTCCTGAGAAAGCATCCCCTCGGGGACTGTTCCTAATTGGTGGTTTCCTCCTCCTTCTCTTATGTCACTGTGTTTTGCTTCCTAGCTCATATTTTATAAGGCTGTTTTTTAATAGGCCGTGCAGGCTGCCAGACCTGAGTCTACCTTCAAACTTCTGCTACTGGGAGAAAACGTCCTGTCTGCAAATCAGAGGACAGTTGCAGCTTTGTGTCTGGGTGTAGGCAGGGCCAGTGGGCCCATACTGAGGCCAGTAAGAGGTCTAAGATGTGAGGCTTCAGTCCTTCAACAATTTGGGTAGTTCCAAAGTACAGCAATGATGGGCACTGCAGTCCAAAGAAGACAACCTGGGAGTGGTTGCCAACCTGTATTCCTGAAATGTGCTAACTCATGGCATAGTGTATGTGCTAGGCAGGAAAGTTCTTCATAGACTGTAAACAGTCTGAACATTACCCTCCTACCGTTACTATATCCTCCTTCTCCATGGCATCACCAGCCAAGCCAGGAAATAGGTGAACCTGAAAACAGTACTGTTTGCAACGCAGACAGGTTTTATTGCCGTATGCCCAGCTGCTGAGGAAGGAGCGATTAGACAAAGGTAATTTGCCAGGACACAACACCCACACAGAAGCCTTCTGCTTCCTTCAGTGGGCCAGGCACAGAAAACAGAGGCTGGCAGCTTACAGCATGCTCCACTCCGGCTGCCTTTGTCCTTTGTGTCTCCATCCTGCCCCTCAGAATCAAACTGGTCTCCCCTGAGAGCCCGCACACCTCTGTCTCTGAGGCTCCTTTGGCTCTTTCTTCCCACACAGGGACTTGTGGGGTGGTCTGTGTGGCAGAGTCGATATACTGAAACAGAGCACCCATCACACACCAGAGGCAAGTGGGCCTGGCAACATCTTTCTGTTTGCCCAGAGAGCAAGTTCTGGCTCTAGCAGGGCTGTCACAGCTTGTGTCTACCCCAAGGTGAGCTTCCACTTGTCTGAAGAGCAGAACTCCACACACAGGGAGTGGTCAGGGATAGAGACACAAGGCTATGGTTGATCAAAGACACAAGCTATTCTCTCAAGAAGCAACCCAGGCTGAATTCTGCAGTGGCAGCTGCAGTCCCAGTCCCTGGAGACAGACTGCAGTGAGGAGGAAGCCAAAAAAACTCCACACAAGCACAGACAAAATATTCTTCCCTCTTCCCAGTAGACCATCTTCCCTGCCAACTGCTCAGCTCCTCACCTCCAAATCCCCACCAGCTCCTGGGCCTGAGCAAATCCATAAGTTATCAAACCTCACCAGCCTCTTTGCTCAGATCCAAACAAGGAGCCATCACCCCTCCCTGCTCCCACCTCTCACCCTCATCACAGTCCCGTTGCTGCTTGGAAAGGTTTCTCCTCTCCAATGAGCCCACACACGGTGTGACTACTGAACCCCACACGTGGCTGGCAAGTCATGAGGGGTTGTTTGTGCTCCTGCTCCAATTTGCAGAACTGGCCAACACACCGTGAACTACAAGTATCAGATATCACAGGCACATCTCCAGCTGGATTTTCCATTCAGAGGGGAGGTATTGGTTCAACAAACGGCAGCGAGTGCCTCCCAAGTGTAAGAAAGAGGGGTGACTGTCAGAGCAGGGTGAGGGCTTGATCCCCTGCACCCATCCCTCCTCCTCACTCACTTGTGAGCTGAGGACGGGTTGCTCTGAAGTGCACCACCCATCACTGCCCACTGGTGAATATTCAGAGTCTATCTTACATCTCTGAGCCTTTGATCCTGTTCGTATACAAATATCCTCAGAGATAAGGGGCAAAGCAGAGAGACAGAGGCAGGATTGTTTCTAGAGAGGCTGGTGTGCCTTCTGCTTTCCCATGGAGAATCAGGAACTCAGCATCCCTTCCTGGCCTTGTTGTGCTCTGGGGATGAACCCCACCACCAGGTCTGGGCACCAGGTCACCAAGAAGGAGCTCTCAACTCAACCCAGGGTTTATTTAAGTGTGAATTATTACTAATCACTGTATGCACTACAGCAAAGCATAGAGGTTCCAGCTGAAATCATGGGTTTCAGGCACAAACATACATACACAAGCTCATCCCTGCCATAGAGCTTAGAGCCTAAAGAGGAGCAGATGCTGATATAAAAGGTCACAGCAGGAAACAGAGCAGAGGCTGCCTCAGCCCAAGCTGAGTGCCCCAGCTATAAGGTAACACATGTAAGAAGGGAAAAACACTGGCAGGAAACAGGGTACATAAAAGCAAGCAGGTTAAGTACATGGGAGACTCAAGCAAAGAGATTCACTGGCACAAATCCCCTGCACCATGCACCCTTGCAACCAGAAGGCATCCTGATGAAAACACAAAATACTTGCAGAGAGAAAGACAACCGATTGTTGCTGTTGTCCTTGGACACAAAGAGGTGAAGAGATACTCAGTAAGATGAAGAAGCAACCAGTCCAAAATTCATCAAAGTAAATAGTTTCCTTCACATCATCTGTAACTGGACTAAGCCATCCCTAGCCCAAGACACTGGGGAAGACAAGAATTTAGCAAACCTTACAAAAAGATTGGATAATGATGCAGATGAGAATTTAAAAAAAAAAAAAAAAAAAAAACAAACAAACAAAAAAAAAAAACACAACAACAGAAAAAAAAACATAACCAACCAAACCAAAACCCCAAAAACAACACACACACACATAATGCTTTCGGAAAAGATGCTTAAATTTGTACTCCTGGTCCCAATACCATCTCTAATGAGTAGGAACCAGAAAGTGATGTTAAGTGTGAAACAAATTAAGTTACATCTGCCTATTGCAAAGTTCTTGCACCTTCCCCTGAAGAATCTGGCAAAGGCATCACAGAAAGCATCAGAGCATCAGGATCTGGGAATAAATGGATTCTGGGGCTCACCCCATTTGGTCATTGCAAGGCTACAGAATTTCCGGGGTGCGGACTGCAATCTCCACATTTGTATACATGAAGTCCTTGCAGACACCAGTGAAGCAAAGCCATTTGAAGTAGCATTGCCAGTGCTTGTGGTGGATTGTGGATCTCACTACACCATTCCTGTTTTCTCTTAAAGCTCCAGTTCCTGAGGACAGATGACTAGGTGAGAAACACCTTTTCTACATAAGTCATGTCTCTAGTCCTCTTGATTGAGGGGAAAACTGAAAATTGTGACCCCAGTGCAACATGTTTTCTATGTGAGAGAAGTTTGTAGTACTCTTCACTGTAGGGAAAACTACAGAATGTGATTTGAAGGCAACTCTAAGGCCCATAAACCAAGAGGCAAAGGTCGTGATTTTAAAGTTACCACAAATTTTTGTGGTCCAGCTTGAAAAGTCTGCAATCTTGGGGCTTAGAACACTGAATTTAAGGTGACATGAACTGCTTTAAGCTCTTTCATATCTCAGTCCTTGTTAGTTTCTCTCAATCACAGGGCTTTCATTAGACATCACACTCAAGTCACTGTTTTTCTTAAAGCTCCAGCTCCCAGACTCACTCAATTATGTGAAAACATAGGTCTTATAAGAGAGAATTCCTACTCTTCATAGCAGGAAAAGCTAGCAATGGAGCCTGACTCCAAAAGTCCAATATTGCAGGCCAATATTGAGAAAAACACCAGTACTTTTTACATTACTGAGACATTTACGGTTTGACAGATTTTGGTCCTGGATCATGTCTCTGAACTCCTGCTGGCAACATTGCTCTCCCCACCGCTTGATCTTGAATGGGTCTCTCTTGCCACCAGCCTGCTGCTGTGGCCTCCTAAATTTACACCACCACTTCCTAGAAAGACTAAAACGCTAAAAAGGGTTCCAGAGTAGTATGTATTCTGGATGAAAAAGAAGATTGATGTCCAGTTCCTTCTCTCAAACACCAGACTTTCGCCAAGAGTTCAGTCCAGCTCAGGCACTAGTGGCATGTCCTGAGCATGGTCCTAGGCTTTAATCCAGCAAACGTGACCCTTGTGCCTGCCTCCCACCCTCCAGCTGAGCTCTGTGTCCCTCTCCCTTGTCCCAGCACCCCCTGGTGCCGGGGAAAGAAAACAGTTCTCCTCTTCTGCTTCTGCTCCACTCCTGGCTGTCAGTCAGGTGAGCAGAGGTAATTACAAGCTGGTAAAGGTTACCACCAGTTTCCCAGTGCTGTTGTAATTTGGCTCTTGTTTCTATAGCACAGCACCCTGTCAAGACTGGGCTTTCAGAGCCCCAAAGGCTTTCTGACTGAAACTGGAAGGAGTTGGACCTGAGGATTAGTTAGGGCGTTCACAATTTGCATGGCAAGCAAGTAAGTGCTCAACCCCAGGCTCTGACCCAGGTTTAGCATACAATGTGAACAAACCCATGTACTACAGTCTTGCCCTGGGGCCAGCGTCAAGACGGCAGCATCTTGAAGGTGAATGTAGGCATCTCCTAGCTCTGTATAACCCACTCAGCCAGGGGTTTCCTGGGTGTCCCTCACCCCTGTATGCAGGTGTGCAAGATTTGCATCTGCGACTGCTGCACACAGACAGAGCTTTGCAGGGAAGGTGTGTTTTCCTGTGCCAGTATTGCCGCCACCTGGAGATGAGAGGAATGAAAAGCTCCCAGCCATTTCCCTACCTTCAAGCCTCCGCCTTTTCTCAGCCACAAAGCACCCTCCCTCCTCTACTTCAGCTGGAGGGAGATCTGGCAGCCTCCCAGCTCCTGTGGTTCCAATGTCCCATGCGCGCAGTCTGTTGCGAGTCCTGCTCTGAGAAGGACAAGGCCCTTACACTTTTGTTAAAAACACAGCTTTTGGGCACCAAGAGAGGCTTTGGCAAAAGAAAGCAACTCCTACTTAGCTCACTCTAAGGGCAGCACCTTTTGGGAGGAGGCAACTTGCCCTGGGTTTTCCTGTTCTTGTTAGTGTAGAATTTAAGTTGCAGATCTGCTCGAATGAATACAGGCTTGTGTGTTCAGCAGAGCTGTGCACGTAAAGGAAAAGGGGTTTTCTGCACGTATTTTATGGCACTGTCTGGGTATGGAGATGGGAGGGAGCTCATACGCTGCATGTGCACGTGCACGTTTTCATGCTGTCTGCACGTGTGTGCATGCGTATGTGCATTTCCATATTGTGTCTAATAGGCTCTTTGTTTCTCCAGAGAAGAAGGAAAAGGAAATCCGCATGTAATGAATCCATTTATTTTATGGAGCTCCCCTGGAGAGGGGCAGGGGAGCACGATTTATGCAAAAAAACAGGCAGCTGCTGTTAGGAGGGGGACATCAATCTGGTTTTGATTTTCATTCATAAGTGGAGGTGGCCACACAAGCCAAGGCCTTGTAAACTCCCTGTAGAGGAGAGTGGCCCGTTGGTGTGAGGCTGTCAGAGCCTATCTGGCCATTAGTATCGAGCCACTCTCCTCTGCATCTGACTAATTCCTGTCCTGTTGCTCTGCCTTCCCTTGGACATGCTTCCCCGTGCTGAGGCCTCCCATTAGAAGACAGAGGCAGAGCTGGGGCACAGACTGAAATCTTTGCATTGACGGACAAAAAGCCCTTTACAGACCATTTGCAGTTCATGTCACAATCCAGTGTATACCGTACACTATTTAAAA
>VZRU01004505.1:36097-101526 GCA_013398155.1 Pedionomus torquatus | reverse complement strand
GTATACTATTTAAAAAAAAAAAAAAAAAGGAAAAAAAAAAGAACAAATCAAAAGCAACATGACTTATTTGCTACAGTCCAGTTCCTCTCTGTCATCTAAGAAAAGGCAGGTAATGAGATGGGATAGAAAGACTCCTGGGATGGAAGAAATGGCCTGGAAACTAGATACCACCCATCAGTCCTTTTTCCATCTCTGCCATTTTGCATAATTCAATGCATATTGTCAGGACCATGAGTGCAAAAGGACAGTGGAAAGTTTCCCAGTGGGAAAGATGTCTTAACAAGCCACAGCTCTAGACACAATTCTGTTTTATTATGTTATTCTTCACCAGATTAAGGGTCTGTGGAGTTTATACATCAGTAGCATAAGAGAAAATTGCCCTTAGCATACTCCAACTCCTACTATGACTGTCTCATATGACAAGGAAGTTAGATTTGGCTTCCTGATGATCTGCCCTCAGCTACCTGTGCCAGGCACAGTTTATATGCAAAGAATCTAGCTCAAAATCTAACACAGGGACTGCACTCTTCACCACCACCTCATGCATGCCTGACAGAGGTAGGCAGGTAAGTGGACAGAGAGAAACATCAATTCAGAAAACTGCGGATGAAAACTGGTCTTTTCTGAAAGCTGTCCTCACATGCTACCAGCAATTAATTACTGGACAAAGTTAATAAATATTTGTATTTTAGTTACTCTCTGCACCTCAGGTCCCTACAGAAGTCACAGATTCTCCAGT
This sequence comes from Pedionomus torquatus, assembly GCA_013398155.1. Classification (NCBI taxonomy): domain Eukaryota; kingdom Metazoa; phylum Chordata; class Aves; order Charadriiformes; family Pedionomidae; genus Pedionomus; species Pedionomus torquatus. Next base: position 100,787 of record VZRU01004505.1, on the reverse strand, counting down.
TCTCAACATAGAATGATATTTTTAGAACCCTCAGATACATGTTGTCCTTACAGAAAACAGATAGCACTTGCCTGTTGACACCAAACTTTAAAAATTTTTTTCTTGGCAGAACTAAGGCCCAGTGGTGGGTCACTGGGAAGAATTTGGAAGAAGAGGCGTGGTTCACTTACCACTCCCTAAAATGCCCAAACCACCTTGCAGGAAAAGGATTCATTTTGAAAGCTGCAAAAAGGAAGGTGCCTCATTTGCATGTAACGCCTTTGTTGATTTTCCACGTAGTCTTTCCATGGCTTTCGAGGAACTTCCTTTGCCTCCGGTTTATAAGACAAGCGTGGTTATTACACTTTGCTGCCAGCAATACAGCCCTGGCATCATGCCACTCTTTCATTACCAGCCATTCTGAATCTCTTGTTCCCTAGTATCTGCAAGGGGAGAAAAAAAAAAAAAAAAAAAAAAGAAATGCTGACTTTAGAGAAGCAGCCACAAGGAATGTTTGTTTCTGAAACCAGTGGGATCAGAGCCTCTTCCTGAAGCCCAAAAGTGGTAGGTCAACTGGGCCATCAGTTTTCAGGCCAAGAGAAGGAGCTGCTTTCATGCGACATGCTAGAAAAAGCTCCTATAAGCTCCATTCCATGGAGGAATGGATCATGCTACAGAGATTGCACCAAAAGAAGCTTTCAGGGACAGAGTTGGATCCATTTCACGCTTTTGTTTTGAAAGAGACCTAATTTGCACACTAAGACTCAGAACTACTAGCCCTGTAGCAAAGAGTAACACAGATCAGCTGAAAGGCCTCAAATTTACAGTAAAGTGCCATTATCCACACTTGCCCCTTGAGAATCCCCAAGTCAATGATTTTTCTCTGAGAGACAAGACTGAAAACCAACAACCCAAACTCTGTGCAAGCCAGGTGAGTAGCTAAAAGTAAACAGATCACCTTAATGCTCTCCTGTTTTTATATTTTCCTTCCATGTATATAAACATGAGTATCTTTAGTATCATTGAAAGGATATTTAGAAATAGGGAAATGTTGAACTGATCTATCTCTCCAACCCATGCATGTTTTCACTTCCACTTATCAGGTGCACATTTCAAGTCATCTTATGAAATCTTGGTTGAATGACACTCTATATCTATCAAAGTTTTTCAATGGTCCCTTCAGCTACAGTTTGTGCAACTCTTAATTTTAATGTGTTCATCTTGATACAGACCTACAAGGAAGAGATACCCAATTATGTCTCAGTTACAGTTAAATCCCTGAGGAACTCAAAGACCAAGGCTTGTTCCACACTGCAAAGCTCATCCAGCCAAAGAGAGCTGTTGATATAACTGTGCCAGCAAAAACCCTCGTGTACATGCATTTAAACTGATGCAACCCTATACTGTCCTCAATTGTGTCACCAAGTAAACAAGGGAATGGCTTTAGGCTGGGAAGAGATGAAGCAAGTAAACGATGCCCAGTCCAGCAGAAAGACTACTAGCCATGCAGACCGTATCCCACTAGGTGGCTCTTCCAACATAGCTATGCTCTTGATCATTTGGTAATTACTCTAAGCTATTATTTCTCAAGCACAACCACATAGACCACATGTATGTACTCTGTACTTCATGAACGAACAGCATGCAAGAGCTTATTCTTTCTGTTCTCTTGGGGTTTAACTTTTGCTTCTAAAAACATGTCATTTGACTGAACAAAAGAAAAATCCATTGGAAAAATCACTTCATGACTTGCCAAGGTGATGCAGAAAGCCTGTGGCACTGCAGAGAATTGAACCCAGGTGGCCTGCATCCTCAGCTACTCACTTAAGAACATGGATCAGATGCTGCATTAGAAGTAGGACAGCCTGGAAGCATCCTGAGAAAATTTATGCCATCATCAGGATATAACAACCTAGAAAACAAGAAACAAAATTATCCTGGGACAAAGGGTGAGCTGCCTTGACAGACGCATGGGCATGGACACATGGGCTACTACATGGCTAGAGACATGGCATGCCACATATCCCACAACATAGCACTACATACGTCTGCATGTCATGCTATGATATGACACCTCTTCTCCAAATAGATGGCTCTGGGGACAGAGGAAATCGTTTCCTGAAGTATCTCTGAAGATCAAGAGAAGCCTCCATACAGCTGGGGTGAGGACTACAGAATGGAACTGGACAGCAGCTGTGGGCAAAGAAGATTCCAACCTGGCCTCAGGGCAGCCACAAAGGGCACAGTAAATTCTGCTACTCTTCAGGCAAAAGCCATAGGTCCATTGCTGCCTGTGTGGAAAGGGTCTTAGTACTACAATGAGGAAAATTGAGAAAAACTAAAAGAATCTGGTCTAGTTCAGCTGGTCAAGAACAAAGTGCCTTCTAACAGCGAGTAACTCAGCATGGCCCTGACTCCTTCATCTAGGAAGTGACTTCCATCGAAGAGTTTCTCACTAGGAATTACACCTTTTCAGCCAGCTCTCTGCAGTTCCTACTGACTTGGCCTAATGAAAGTGACTTCTATTCAAGACTGGTTTGGTAAAGTTCCTACCAGATCAAAACTGACCTCATCTGGCTCCTGTTGTTTCCAAAAATCTCCTGCTGATTTGTCTGACTGTTCAAGCTCCAGGAAAATTGCATGTAAGCCCTGCATTTGCAGAGGGTAAATTCTCCCTTTCTGGAACACAAAGGAGACAGGAGCAAAGCCCAACAGGAACAAACAGAGTCAATTTGTTGAGACAGAAGTGTTTGCAGCAACCTCTGCTCTAGAGCCGCTGACCCAAAGCAGGACACCAAGACATCCTGGGCAGACCAGCACCCTGGGCCTCAGTGACACAAGCTTCTCCAAACCCTCAATCACGTTTTTCTTCTATCTTTTACTGATTGTTCCAGGCCTGGACACCAGCATAACTTCATGCTGCAATCACTTGCAAACAGAACTATCCTGATGTTAGTTCATCTTGCAAGGGGTCAATAATTTAGTCCTCAGAAGGACCCATTACTTTGGAGATAAGCCCAGCAGAATAGTCATGCACTTCCCTCAACCCTCTCAAGCCCTTGGGCAGAACCAGGATTCAAAACGATCGCTTTGATTAGAGGATTATGGCCACTTAAGCATCTGACTTCCATGCATGACCCACCTGGCAAGGCAGGCACACCTCCCCCACACCCACGCCAGGCCCATAACATTTGCAGGCTGTGTGGGCTGCTCTGCTTTAGGGACAAGGAGCCTGCCGCGTTCCTCTCCAGCTGTGTCGTCGGCAGCGTCATGCTGACAGGTTCAAGCCGTGCAGAGAGGCTTGTTTTTATAACCCGCTCTCTTTTAATAAAACTTTCCCAAGCTTATTCCTCTACGCTATAGTCAAGATCACCTGCTGCTCAGGGGGATTCAGATTCTTAAAGAGAAATTGCAAAAGAAGAGGGAAAGATAGACACAAAGTGGTATCCAAGGAAGAAGAAAGCACCTTCATGCTAACCACTTACTCCAAATACTGAGCTCTGCCAACATCCCTCATTCCTGACTGGCAACTCCCCTCCTTTCTCTTTTGTTCCCCGGTGTCACCACAGCAAACTCTGTGGGTGCTCCTCACACTGACCTGCAGCTCTTCTTCTATTCCAACCTTGGGACCTCAATGTACTGCCCAGTAGTAGTCTTCATGGATATCCCCCAGTGCCATATCGACATGCTGGTCCCCTCACAAGTTAATCTCAACTCAGCTCTGTGATCCCATAACCCACCTCTGCTGGCATGCCTCGGCCTTCACTTCTGACATTCCAACTGTCCTTGTCCCAGGTCCACAGCATAGGTCCTTCCGTGCACCTCTGCCTTGACTCGTCACCTCCTTTAGCCCACACAGACAGAAACTGGCAGATGTGGAACATGCAAGTCGCTCTGCTGTATCAGCCCCAAGGCCTCTTAGTTCAGCATTTCAGCTCTAGAAAAAGCTACCAGACACGCCAGGGGAAGATGTGAACTGCACTTAGTAACCTGTCCACCATCCAAATTTGAATGGATATTAGTTTAAAAGCCTGAAACATGATGTTTATTCTGGCTTTCAATAATGTTATTGATAACTACAGTGACTCTCCACATACTTGCCATTCACACAATTCCCAATTAAGTATTTTCTCAGTAATATTAATGAGCACACTGAGTAGTGTTGTTCAGGTATTTATTCCTAAACTAAAAGAAATAAATTAGAGTACTTCAAGATGTCTGAGCAAATGAGTTTTCTCCCAATAATGCATTATCTCCTGATACTCCACAGAAAACTTAATTTGTCATTGAGCTGCATTTGCAGTAGGCTTAACTGGGTCTCTCTGAACTTCCTTGCAATTCCTCTCTAGTCTTGACCAACCTAAATTTGGCAAGTACTCACATACTAATATTTAAAGCTCCCACAGTGCAAATGAAAAGAACATGCTATAACAGGATTCTAAACAATGCCATTTGTTTTTCGTTTTAAAATTTTTGTATTGAATTTCATGCTCTTGGATCCACAGCCCTGGAGACCAAAGCTCCCTTCTTACCCAAAAGGAGCTGAACAGGCAAGACAAGAACAAGTTTCTCCACAGTGTGCTAGAGGATCAACTTCTACATTCCCTAGCGAGTTTAGACTCTGAGGAATATTTAGTCCACATCTTTGATTAAACTATCAATGAGTGCAATGAAAGTCCAATGCCTTTTTGAGACAGGGTTATTCTCACCCACTAGGAACTGGACTACAAAAACCCAACTTATTTTACACATGTGCTGCCAAAGAGCTGTCAAATGGAAACAGCATATTGTGAAATGTTTTTGTCATGAGAATGAATATTCACTCAAGAACAAAACAAAACCTATCAACCTCTCTGACTTAAAAACAAAAAGCCCTCTGGCCAAGAGTTTCAAAGTTGTTCACCACCCTCAGTTGGCTTGAGATCCAAGATCCAACAAAGTTCAAGAGCTGCTGCCCAGTAGGGCAGGGAATGAGATCCCAAACAGGTGTGGACCAGGTGTGAAAAAGTGGAGGGTTAACACACCCCATCCATCACTGGACAGCACATCTGTAAAAACGGAAATAAATATTAACTCAAGTCAAAATCTTGTCTGGAGATGAGCAGAATTCTCCCCAGTGGCAACTAAAGAATATCACGTGGTGAGGACTGCAGCTGAGCTGATTTACTGCTAAACTGTGCTTGTATAGCTGCAAGAGGCTCTCATTCCCCCGCTGCTGAATTGCTTCTTCCCAGAAGAGACAAAGAGTCCTAGTGCCCTTCTGAATATCTCTCTGCTTCATTTTTCCAGTTGCAAAGCAAATGGTTTGAAGTTTCATTGTCTTGCCAGACTCATAAAAGGAAACTATCAAGAGCTAGCCAAATTGTGAAGAACAGCATGTTTTATGAAAACCCAATTAAACTCTGACCATCAGTATCTCACTTTCATCTCTGCCGATCACTGCCTCAGCTTTCTTTTTGCATGCCAAGCTCATATTCTTCTCTGATTCACTCAGTGAGATTACAGTTAACAGTTTTGGTTTGGCTCTTTGGGAGGAAGGCAGGCAGAGTCCTTCTTGATTATATACTAGATTTGCAGGGTACCAGAAACCAGTATCTTCGGATGGGAGTTTATTTCCATCTCTCAGATATCAAAATGGAAATTGCTTGTCATTACCACTCATGCAAACAGACACTTAATGTCTTTCCCGGAAAGAGCTGACAGAAATCAAATGAAAAGAGAAGCAGCCCTGCACTACAACACACTTTGGAAATCCTCATCAGTAGAATAGCTCTTTGAGCTGCACAACGTGGCAGAGGCCCATATAGACCCTACAGTCCAGCATACCAAGAGAACTGGAGAGCGTCATAAATGTACTACTGAGCCCGTCTTTCCTCAAGGGAAATCCCCTTTTCCCTTATCTGTCTCTAAACAGATAAGGTATCCAGCCGGCTGTGACTCATATTAGGAAGCCCTATGAAGTGCAAGAGCACATTGTGTTTTCACCTGACTGGCAATGAGGCCAGCTCTACTGTTTTCCAGCACCGTCCAAGTCTTTTCTAGGCCCCTGATTAATTAAAGTAAAGCATGTAAAGTAAAGAATGTAAAGTAAAAAATGCAGTGCAACAGGTTGCAAAGCAGAAAGCGCCTACAGTTAGGGATGAAGTAAAATTGATTTTAGCAGACCAACAGCCATCACCCCAGCCGATCTGATCTTGTTTCCAAAGTGCCAATCCACGAAGAAAGCTTGATGATGACTAAAAACAAACAGATGTCCTACCATCTTGTACTGTTACCATTCTTCCATTGTATTCTGCTGTCTCCTGTTTAGAAAACTGTCTAATAAGACTGTCACTTATTGTCTGCTCCACAATGCAATTTCGATGCTATAAAAATGCAGCGAGAATCATAGAATCATAGAATGGTTAGAGTTGGAAGGGACCTCAGAGATCATTGAGTTCCAACCCCCCTGCCATGGGCAAGGGCACCTCCCACCAGAGCAGGTTGCTCAAAGCCCCATCCAGCCTGGTCTTAAATACTTCCAGGGATGGGGCATCCACAACTTCTCTGGGCAACCTGTTCCAGTGCCTCACCACCCTCACAGGAAAGAATTTCTTCCTAATAGCCAATCTAAATCTCCCCTCTTCCAGTTTAAAACCATTACCCCTTGTCCCATCACTACACTTCCTGACAAAGAATCCCTCTCCAGCTCTCTTGTAGGCTCCCTTCAGATACTGGAAGGATGCTATATAAGGTCTCACCAGAGAAGGGCAGTCCCTGCTTTTATTTGTCATGATATTTGAGGCTTTTCATACTGAACAGTATCAGAAAATATAAAAAATAACCTAGAGAGCAAATACGCTCTTTCTGGATTTGCAAAATGCAAAGACAAATCAAGTTTCAGACAACTGTTCTCTGATGATTAGACAAATCTGCCAGGACTTGGAGTGGTAGGAAACAGAGGTGCGTATAATAAGTGCCAAGTTCTAAACTTCTACCCAGCTGGAAAACAGCAGCATCACAAAGAAATACCACTCTGGGAGCTACATCAACAGCCCAAATGCCTAATTGAGCGCTCTTCTCAGAAATACTCAGAGGAGTTAGAGGACTGCAAGCCTCCAGAAGTGAAGGGCTTTGAGGCGAATCCAGCTGATATATTTGTAATATGGTGCCAGCACAATTTCCCTGAATGGCTCGAGAAAAGGGGAAGCATGAAAAGGGTCAGTTGGGAATATATGTGCATGTGGGGGAGGGGGGGCAACAAAAAGGCAAAACTAGCTGAGAACAGGCTCCATTTAAATTGCATACAGACCTCACACAAAGCACAGAGAATTGGTCAGTAGATTGAAGCCATCTGGCTGGAGGAGCCATAAGAGGAAAACCCTGCTGGAGATCTCTCCATCACGTCCCATCATGGTCCAACATCAGAGCACAGCATGGGCTTCCCCCACTCCAATCTCATGGAGCTAAATATGGGAAGAAGAGCAAGATGAGGACAGCAAAGCTCATTGTTATGACAGAACCTCTACTCTTCTCTCAAAGTATAAACCCAGCTGGCACGCTCTCCTGCAAGCTACTTCAGTCTTGATTCTATGCCTTGCCACAAAAAACCCACTTCACTTAAAGTCTAGGTGTTTGATTTCTCACTGGAACAGGCTGCAGAGCCTGCTCTGCGCTCAGAGGCAGCTTCATGTAAATCTTGACCAAAGTGACTGGAGGCTGAGCTTGTGAATTCTCCCGCACTCAGAGCCAGTGATGTGAAGCTTAATGATGTCCACACTAAACATTCAATGAAATGGTTTCTACAGCAACCCCTCAGTTTGCCAGAAGAAAGAACTGGGCATCAATGGTTTTGCCTACGCTGTCCCAAGGCCTTTCTAGTGAACCTCAGACTTTGGTGGCAGCAAGAGTCAAGGCTATACGTGTCTGAGCCACCAGCACTTACACACTGGTGCAAACAGCTGGCTTCAGGCTTCCGCGACTCCTCGGTGAAAGACCACCCCAGGGCTCTCCTCATGTGAATGAACCAGAGGACTCCAGGTCTCTTCCTGTTCATCCTCACCATTTATAAGCATGTCTGTTGTTGAAGGCAAATTCATTTGCTACAATCCAGCCTGGAAATGTCTGAAGACACAACATTTTTATTATAAAAACCTATAAACATGTTTTTTGTTTGTTTTTTTTTTTATTTTTATGGCCCCGATAAGCCCTCTGACTTCAGTTAATGCAAATTAATGCTGCTTGTATTTCAGCACACTGGCATCTGAACGTTCAACAAGGTGGTGGTCTCTATGCCACCCATCCCTCACAAATTCAGTGGTTTTCATTGTCAGTTTTTCTNGGGGGGGGAAGAAAAAAAAAAGAAAGGCACGTAACATCTGGAAGAATTAAAGCTTTGGAAGTTTGCCGGTCTGATGGCCATGGTGTTGTTACAGAGTTTTTGTTCCTTATGATTCTCCCATGCAGCTCAAATATTAATTGCCAGAGATCAAATCGCAGCTCAAGCAGTTCAGTTGTTTTCCATCATTTTGACTTGCCCATATGGAACATTCCCAAAATGTCAAAAGTCATTAATAAGTTCTGAAAATCTCAGAACTTATCATTTCCATATCAGAACTGGTTTTCAGTGATCCCAAAGGTTTCTCTCTTTTACAGATGTCATCACTGAGGTATTTCAGCTGGTGTCAGCAATGCCACAGATACAAAGTATAAGAACAGTAGCAGTGAAAATACATAAGGAGGATGAGGGGGGAGAAATAGAACTGAAGTGCTCTTGAAAAAGGAGGCTGAATTAATTTTCCCACTGGATTTTTCTTGTTTACTCTTAGCTTGAAATCTTGGAAGGAAACGTAATGAAATTATTACTTGGTTATTTTACTTTGAAAAATAACTGTATCCACTGGGAAAATAAGAAAACCTTAAAAATACAAACAAGTTATTTTCAAGTGAGTTGCTCGTTCTCCTAACAGAGTGCCATCTTGCCCTGCTTTTTTTGCAGCGCTTCCTTCTTACCACTTCCAGCCACCTTTTTATCCTCCTCCATGCTTTTAGTTTCTGTCCCGGTATCATTCTCCTCCATCTTCTAAAGCCTGTTTCAGAAGCTGGTTGGTGCTTCTTCATGGACACAGGGATCTGGGGTGAGTTGTTTTTGTGCGGAAGGGACAGGCCCTTCACCCAGGACACCCAGCTGGGACACACAAGAGGAACCCTGCAGGAGCCCCTGTACGCTCACAGCCTGGCGACACTGGACAATCTTCAGAAAGGTCTCTGCAGTGGCCAAGAAGGATGAACTGCATTTTTGATGCAATGTGGTAGTTACTCTCTTCCTTTATTCAGGCTTAAGAGGGTTTTTTTTTCCACTTTTTACAATCAAAAATGTCATTTGAGTTATCCAGACATTTTTTTTATGTAACTATAAAATATCGTTGTAATGTGCACTAGGTATGGACTACCTGACAGAATAAACCTATGAATCTGTGTCTTTCTTGTTTCAACCGAACATCCCCAGGACAGCTGTCAGGATCCATAGCATTTAATATACGTACGTAGTCAACAACTCATTTTGAAGCTCACTAAATTTCCTCATTTAAAAACTTGGGTGATCAGTTGTTGAACATATTTCTTCTGCTTTTGATCACCACCCAACATCGAATTACAAGGTATAATAAAAATTCTAGACATTTTGCAACCTACTCATCACGAGATTCAGGTTTCCTAATTTTTCAAGAAGTGGGGCAGGGAGGCAGGCTGTTGGATGCAAAGTGAACACTGACCTGCACTGACCCCTTCTGGAAAGCACCAAAAATGTACCATTGGAAATAAACCTGTACTGGTCTGGGGGGGCGTGTGTGGGAACTACGTGACCTAATAGCTTTTTCCATCTCGATTTCTACAACTTTTAATCATGTTTGGTTGGAACAGCCTCAGCCTTCACAAGCTATCTGCACGGGTAAGGCCCTGGAGCAGATATACATGTCATCCATTAGCATCCAACAGACCAGAAGAGGCCCAGAGGACCAGAAAAGTTTCTTTGTAGTTGGAAGCAGGAAAAAAAAAAAAAGTAATACGTTATAGGAAGTAAGAAAAATAGCAGCGCATATTCCCTTTTTGAGACAGGAACAGAACACAAATTAGTATGAAAAGAAAAATGGAGCTTTACAGAACATCTACAGTTCAAAGCAGCTCAAACAAGGGAATACCATTTCTTTGAGAACAGTCCCACAAAATCTCTAGAGGCCATAAGCAATTAGGATATAAGTCTCTCATCTAAAATATGAGACTCCCTTGCTCCTGACCAGACCCACACTTGGGAGCATAGGTTTAATTTTAATTCAAAAGGAAAAGGAGCTATTCTTCAATGGCCAGTGACATTCCGTTCTGTTCCTTGGAAACATCCAGTTCTGTCTAAACTGGACCCTCCGCAGTGCTGACAAATCACAGACCATGGCTGAACCGACTTACAGAAAGAAAATCACTTTCTTTCCTCTCTTGTGTACATAGACATAGTATTTGGGGCTATTTTTCTTTTCCCCAGAATACAAGGGCTAGATGAAATAAACACGTTCAAAAACTATCTGCAAGGAATCAGAAATATGTCAAATTTCCAAACTTGGAAAGAGATGATGGGCTTCAGCTCAAATTGGCACACGCTTTGTTTGTCTCCTTGGGACTTGATGGGCTGCATCCCTCCGAGTTATAGAAAATAATCAGAAGACCAGAAGACAAAGAAAACATCTCAGGAGAAGAAACAATTCGCTCAACCCAGAGACTGCTGATGTTTAAGAAAGCAACTATTTTCTTCCTTTGCATTGAATTACGTGCCACTTAAATTATTTTAGAGACAGCATTTGTTTGAAGACGGGGTGAGCAAGCGGACTACTTGCTGTCTCTGAACTACCACCATGTTGCTGGCCTCTTTCAGTCCAACCAAAAGCCATAGCAGTGCTTAAGTACTTTCATCAGAAGTCTTATGACGTGAAGAAACTCTTGAAAACCCTAACCCTCTGTCTACATATCTTCACCATAGCGAGCCAGCACTGGTCTTACCAACTGTTGGTTTCTGTCCCATAAAGAGAATCACCCCTTTCATCTTCCCCATCACAAGAGGCAAGGGAAGCCAGCAGAAGAAGTTGCATTTAATTTAAGCCACTTGAATAAATTCTCCTGTCAGATTGTTGCAGCCGAACTCCTTCCACTAGGATAAAACTCTCTATATAAAGAAAAAAAGAGAAATAACAACTCATAAAATTGTGACATCACTACATCACTGTGTGTAGCAATGTTCCTTCTCCTCATAAGGAAGTTATCCCTGGACTGGATGGCAGTAAATATTTTGTTTGGCTCTTATGTTTAAGCTTTTGGACAAGCTAAAGCTTGTCCACAAGCATCATCCTGCTTCTAGAAATCATTATATAGAATAATGTGGTGAGAGAGGAAGAGGTCTCTTCTGGCAAGCCTTCTTACTCAACTTGTTCTCTGAATAACTGGGATGGTCCTGTTTTTACTGCTTGGCTTACAGCACAGGAGTCTTGACAGAAGCCTGCCTTTGTTCCCACTTCTTTGGAAAGTCCCAGAGTTTAAGTGTTTAAATCTGCCACAGAAAGAGATCTGCCTTAATTTTATGGTCTGGTTATCCATTCTGCAGGCTAATGTGATAATGATACCACCTGAAGAATCTGCCCAGTTTTATCCAGAACTACATGAACAAGTAAGAAACTTAGTCCTGCTGCCCCAGAGGAGCATACATTTCCATACTGTACTGCAACAAGAAGCAAGTGTAACAAACACAAGGAAGGACGTGGAAGACATCTTGAGACAGGAAGATCACATTTTACTTTACACTGTATTTTACATTTACATCACAATTTATATTTTATACCACATTTTAGCTAGAAACTAAGAAAAATATACAGACCATCTTGCACAAACACTGTTGACCCTGATGGAATAGAACAGTATGAATGTCCATCAATGCACAACTCCCAAGGGTTTTTATCTCACTCCGTTAGTTTTGCTTCCTGGATATTTTTAAGAGAGGAAATGACAAACAGAAAGCAAACAAACACATGGGGAAAGCCCATGAATGACCTTTGCTATGGAGTACAGTTCAACTCAACCTGAAGTATGCTCTTAATGAAGATATAGCACTACTATCTAAAACAAATGGTTAGCTGGTATCTGAAGTCCCAGCCATCTGATGCACCCCCTCCACTGGTACCTCCAGGCCACCTTCCATCAAAGGCAGCTGGACAAAGCTAGGAGATGTGGCATGCTAAGAAAGATGATGGGAAAAATGATCCTCAGCAGCCTACAAGCTGCCCAAGACTGGCCAAAGGCAAGTGATATTTAAACAAAAATGGGAAGCATCTAAACTGGACCAAGTGGTCCACTACAAGAGTAATTTTACAGTCTGGAAACATGCTGCTTCAAACTCCCACCTGCCAAATTACACACACCGGTACAGAAACATGCACTGACCTCAGCATCCCTGACAGATGCACATGAAATGCGGAGATTTGAAATAAGCCTGTTCCCTACACCCCACAGCTGGCCTGAAATACTCCAATACAGGAATCTCCCCAGAGCCCTTCCAAACAAAGCAGCCTCTCCACCACTTGGTTTAAGCTAAACTACCCCTTGATCTTCCTCTCACCGGAGAGACGCAAGACTTGGGAGCTGTGGCAGGAGTATAGCTCAAGCCTCCATAACACAAAGCCAGATTAACCCCACTCCAAGCTGATAGAAGTTTAAAAAAAAAAAAAAAAAAAAAAAAGGCAACAAAACCAAACAAACCCAACAACAAACCTCAAAACCCTTAGCCTAGAGAAGGCTGAGGGGAGACCTTATTAATGCTTATAAGTATCTGAAGGGGGGGCTGAAGGAAGATGGAGACAGACTCTTTTCAATGGTTCTGTAACAGGAAGAGGGGTAATGGGCACAAGCTAGAACATAGAAGTTTCACTCAAATATGAAAAACTTCTCTACAGGGAGGGTGACAGAGCCCTGGAACCGGCTGCCCAGGAGGCTGTGGAGTTCTCTTCTCTGGAAATCTTCAAGACCCACCTGGATGCAGCCCTGAGTAATTGTGCTCTAGGCAATCCTGCTTTAGCAGGGGGGGTGAACTAGATGATCTCTAGAGATCCTTCCAGTTCTGACAAATCCGTAATTCTGTGGTTAAAACAAACAAACAAGCACACGAAAATATAAGGAAAACCATCCCAGGAGAAAGATGGTAGGTAGAGGACTAGCAGCCTCCATCCTCCCCTCAAGCGCCCGGGGCGGGAGGGGAGGAGACAGGTACCAAAATGGCGGCGGCAGAGCCCGCCTTCCCGCCGGCGGAAGCGGGAGTGACGGAAGCGACGGCGACGGCAAGATGGCGGCGCCCAGCCTGCTGCGCGGGGGCTTGAGGCGGTTGTTCACCGGGTTTTTCGGCAACGCTTGGGCCTTGCCGCCGACCCGAGCCCTCCGGGAGGGTGAGTCCGGGGATAAGGCGGGGCGCAGGGCAGCCCAGAAGGCTGGAGCGGTGCCTGGGCTGTCCCGCGTCCCGTTGCCCCGCCGCGGTGGGGTGAGCTGGTTGCGCTCACTGTATTTCACCCTTTCCCAAAATATAGGCTGATTGAGCCTCGTTTTTTCCTGCTATCTGTTTTCTTTTTCTTTTTTCTTGCAGTCGTGGAGGTGACTGAAGGCAACACGACCACAGTAAGTCCCTGCACCCATTTTCCTCAATAGTTGCGCTTGTCCTCACTTCTCCCTCTGTCAGCCTCCCGTTGTGAGGGTGTCTGTCCCTTCCTGTCGTCCTTGTCCCCCCACCCAAACAATAATTTTTAAAAAAAAGGGGGGGCGCAAAAAGGTCACTTTTCAGCCTGAAGGACATTCCAGGGTAGGAAGGCAAAAACCAAGGCAAGAGTGCATTGTGTGCGAGGGTAAGCCAGTGGAGGGGTGGGGGGTTTGGCTGGCAAAGGCCAGGGTTGTCACCCAGTTGCTGATGATGGGTGGCTCTGCTCAGAGCCACCTGTGAGCACCAGCCCCCTCACTGCACCCCTGGTAAAGTTGGAAGCCCTGAGCAGAGGCATTCAGGACCCAAAATGTAAGGCAGCTCTTCAGATGAGTTCGTTTTTTAAAGTAGTGGCACTTGGTGTCATCTCAAGTGTGGGCCAGCATGAAGGAGTATTCTCTGGTGGCTTTATAATTTCACCCTTAGCCAGCGACATGATGTGGCATTGCAGGATGGCTCTGTGCCTGCTGCATGTCACGCATGTCACTTGCTGCTGGTCTGTGTTGTCTTTGTTAATGACTGTGTGACATGGTGGGTGCAGGTGGTACAGAGCTTGCATCTTGTAACACATTTAGTCGGAAAAAAACCTTCAGTGAAATGGGTATCATGGAAGGAAGACCTTAAATACTAAAGGGAAACTGCTGCTGAAAATAAAACAGAAGTTCTGAAGTAACTGATAAAGAAAAGCATTTTCTCAGCTACAGGAAGGGGCAGACCAAGAAAGGGAAAGACCAAAGCAGTAGAATTAGAATTCTACTGAATTACCACCATCAGATCTGTTGCGCTTTATCAAGACAACTGTCATTTTTTAGAAGCAGCACTGAAATTACTAGGGTAGAGGGGAGATAGATTGTGTTATTCTGCACACGTTACCATAGGCCAGTAGCAATCTGTGTCTTGGCTGGAGACAGGAAGAACAGATATTTGGAAACATGTAAATGTGATGAGGAGAGTGAAGCAGGAATTATTTGGGATCTAGTGTGCTAGAGGACAGTGCCCTAAATGCTTATCTATATATATATGTAAATAATAAGGACAGGACAGACTTTTTTGCTTGCTAATGAAAAAGATAAAGCCTGGTTGCTCCTGGCTTTGAAAGTCTGAATTTCTTTCTTGTGTTTGCGTCTGTGGATATTGTCATATTTGAAAGCTGAATGGAGCAGGTTACTTATTTTTTAGATATGTAATATCAAATAGAATATGGCAGTTAGGAGGTCAACTAAAATAAGATTAAGGTGTGACAGTAGGAGACGTGTCTGGATGCAGTCCTGAGTAATGTGCTCTAGGCAATCTTGCTTCAGCAGGGGAGTTGGACTCTCTAGAGGTCCCTTCCAACTCTGGCAATTCTGTGATTCCATAGGTGTGATGGAAAGTCTCTTTTTCTTCTCTTCAAGTGCCAGACTACTGATCTTTCCCCAGAGACCTGAAGACAGGAGCTTGTAAGCATGCACTGAGTTTGTTTTAACCACAAGGGGAAAGCGTGCACACCAGCAATAAATACTGTGGATTGCTGTGCTTTGCACTCAGTTGCAATGGGGATGTAAATCGTAATCACAGGGTCCCAATATGTAAACTGAGGCTTGAAGTAAGAAAAATACACATTGCAGTAGCAAAACCCTTTAGAAAAATAATTCTTCATGGCCCATGTAGTAGAAGTGTAAGGGAGATTCGTATGTTTTTACTGTTTCATGTCCTAGCATCAGTCTAGGATCCCTCAGTGCAAGAGGAAAATCTTGTAATAAATAATGTAAATTGACCAACTAAAGGGCTGATACATTTGTCCGCGTATCTTCTGGTCACTCCATTTATCCTGCCAACCCTATGTCAGTCCTTTCTGAATCTATCTTTCTGTGCTCATCATTCTACATGTCCTTTTCTCAGTATTGGAGGAAGTGTTTGACAGGAACCAGATCAATGAATCCCAAAGAAATCTGGATTTCATCAGCATACTGGGAATGTAGAGCCCCTGTATTCCCTCTTAGCTCTCTAACAGTAGAATAATAACTGAATGGGTTAATAATATGAAAGTCCTCAGTAGTTAGGGAATAATTGCCAAAAACTGTACACTGACAATTTATCTCAAGAAAAATTGATATTGACATAGCATTCTGAATATTTGTTCATTTCCAAGATGGATAACAGTCAAAGAAGTCTGAAGCCACTCTGGCAAGAATCAAGACCCCATACACTGCCTTCCAGAAAATAACTTTACCAAGTAGTAGAAAATTAGATACTAGACTATATTTTATACTCGTAGTTACTGTTTTCAGTTTTGTAACCAAAAAAACTACTTATAACTACTTTGTAACTACTTGCTGCTGGGGGTGGGGGAAATCTTAATTTGAAATAGGAAATGCTCTATTGAGGTACCCAGATGCTTGAACTACAAATAACTTGTCTGTTTCCATTTGCAATCACTAGACAAGACATAAATCCATGGTATAAAATAGTTCTGACAGCTCAGCTGGATGCCGGTGTTCCATGCACACTTACAGAAAATGTCATGCTTTTCTCTTCCCAGGTTTTCAGTCACACAACCTCATGATTTAGTCTAAATCAATCAGTTTTTTCTTAAAAGTAACATTGCATTCCACTTGGGATATCTCTTTAAACTCCTTGGTGCTTGCACTACTTGATGCTGTCAGTTGGTTTTAATCGTAATTTGACCAGAGTGACCAGAGGAAACTTCCAAAGTAGTTTGNAAAAAAAAAAAAAAAACCACAAAAAAAAAAAAAAAAAAAAAAAAAAAAAAAGCTTAGCAATACTGTCTTTATTATCCATTCAGTTGCAATTTGAGATAGCTTTTGCTTCTATTCATAAGTTCCCAAAAAAAGACAAGCGCGCATGTAGATAGACTTCATATTCCTAATGTATCTACATTTAGAAAACAAATTTCTCAAGTTCTTCCCACATACACCTTCTACATCTCTTTGCATGTTACTTTGCATGAGTGTTAAATGTCACCACTTTGTAATAATATAGGAAAGATTATAAAATGGGAATTGTTCAGGGAATTAAACTGGATAAAATATACAATACTGGGGTATGAAAAAAAGCTGGGGGGGGGCAGGGCAGGAAGGAAAGAAAACCTCAAACCCATAGACATCTCCTAACAGTCTTTTCTTAAATTTAACTTTGTATACAGAGATTTTTCCCTGGTGTTTATAATGTCATAAGCTCCTTCATGTTTTGGTCCACAATGTGCGTTCTGTATTATGTTGCATTCTCTTATTCTCAAAAAAAAAAAAAAAAAAAAAAAAGTGTTTTAAAGCTTTTGGCTAGAGGGCCACTAAAATTTTAAGGTATAGTGGTTCAAAGGAGTGCTGTGGTAAATGGAATTCAGGGGTCTATGAGAACTTCACACTGACAGTGAACTAATTTACATTTAGTAAAACATATCCAAGAATTTATCAAACGATTCTCTGTGCCCCTTGGATTTGTTCTTTTCCCCATCATGTGTATATCCAAAATGCTTGGTATATCTATATATAAGCAAGTTGAATAATGCAGATACTGGTCCCCTTACATCTGTGCAATACTGGTCAACGTGTTGAAGACTTGATAAAAAGTATTTTTCAAGTCACAGATGCCGGTGGAGGTCATAGCTATGCCTGATCATTACATCCTTCCAATTGTTTCCTAGATCGAAGGGAGAATTATAGAGGATGCTGAAACACCAACTCCTCCAAACCCCTCTGGCCAGTGTCCCATCTGTCGCTGGAACCTGAAGCATAAGTACAATTATGTGGTAAGTTTAATAAAGGAGAGTTCCCCCATCCTCACAACTAGATGAATGTTGCTGTCGGATCTGTGTACTGCACAACGTGCCCCTCTCATCTTTTGCTGGGTTTAGTAAAGATAGTTAACTCAACCTCTGCTTATCTTAGGTGTAACAATAGTAATTGTTTGCTTTGGCTGATGGTATTCCTGGGGAAAAAGAAGGATAAGCTCATATCAAATAGGAGGTTTGAAATTATACTACTGGCCATTTGATTTGAGAAAACTTTTGTGTCCAGCTGCTCTTCAGCATTGCACTTCCAGGAGAATCAAACTGGACTGCAGCATTTAGTCAATTCATTCAGGCCTATTTTAACTCATTGGTTTATTGTCCAATAAGATAATTGCTTTTTTATGTAGCTCTTAAAACTCTTGATGAGTATGGAGGAGAGCATATGTGTTTATGTCCCATGCAACAGAAAAAAAATAGGTTTGATTCATGCTTTTTTGCAGGAAATGCCAATGAGAAGTTTATTAACTAATGAGAGGTTTAGTAACACTAAAATGTAGAAGATAAGAGGGAAATGCTGTAATACTTCAAAACAAAAGCACAACAGGCAAGAACATTTTGGAATGAGAAGTGAGACAGAAGATGCAGAATGTAACTTTACAAGAGGTCATTTAAACTCAGAGTTTACAAAAGGACTAAGCACCTGTTTTGCAAAGTGAAAACCCAGTACTGGAAGTAGAAAAGAAGAAAAACAGAGTGGAGCATGTTGTTACTCAGATAAAGCAACAAAAAACTCAGAACAAGTTAATGCCAATAGGATTAGGGTGAGAGAGATACAAATGCATCTGGAGGAAAAGGAATCTTTGTGAGAAAAGAAGTCCATTAAGACTTGAAAAGGGGACTGAAAGGCACATTAGGCACAGAATGACTAAGCTGCTTGCATGAAGTGTGCACACACGAAAGAAAAATCATGTTTTAATATCTAGGTAGTAATGGCAATCTTGCAAATGTAAAACAACAGGGAAAAAGCGGGTACAGAAATAACTTAGGCATGGAGTTAGGTACAGACCAGCAGGCCTGGATTGCATGTAGTCCCTAGATCTTAAGGGAATTAGCCAACAAATATATCACTTCTCTTGCAGGCTTACTTTTTTTTAATAAAAAATCCTAAGGAATCACTGAATGGTTTGAAAACAGGAAGTGAAATACTAAGTAGTTGAGAGAGGAAGGAGAATGATGCTGAGGATACCATTTGGTAAATCAAACATTGCAAATTTGCAAGTAAAATAGTATTGACTATGACTAAAAACAAATAACCTGTTGGATAGCACTAATTATGACTCATTAGTTATGAAGAACATAAGTACAGAAATAGTGCCAGGCAAAATACTCCCAACCACTCCAGGCAGGTGAAACAACAGATGTGAGATGTAAATGAAATATCAGTTTAGTGTGTTTCAAAGGCTGTATTGCAGAAATTAAGTTGTCTAGATTTGAATGTTGACAGTGATTCTGACTCGGGCTGGATGCAGTAATAAACAATGAAATAAGTTGGAGGACGAAAGTATTTAATGTTCTCTGGTCTGATTTCTCAACAATATGGGAAAGCTAACAACACAATGAATTTGCAGGTGATAATAAATTAGGACAAATTGCAAATGCCATTAATATATGGGAAGTACTACAAAAACAGATCATGTTTGTTTTATGTCGCCTGTGTTTGAATGCAGCGATTTCTTGCAACTATTTTCTTGTTCTTGTTCGCTGAATTGTGTTGTGATCAGAACAGACCAATCACACCAGAAAGTACTTTCTTAAGGTTAATAAAGTTTTATATGACTTTTAAATCTGAGGAGTCAACAGCATCATTAAACTGGGTAATTCTACAGATTTCCAGAAAATGTTCCGTGAGTCACACATTAACAGCTCCAGAGAAGCTATAAACTGATGCTCAGGGATTAAATGACCCATGGGAGCAGATTAAATGTTGGAATTAATATGCAGACTCACTTTCTGCTGTTTTCTCTGGAAGAAAACTGTAGTTTGTAGAGTTAACAGTATTATCAAGAACCAAAGAAGTAATGTGATGCTGTAAAGCCTGAGTTTCAGGATTAGAAGTAGCATGTTGGTCCAAGCAAACAATGTAAAGTGGGGGTTTTGGGTGTGTTTGTAGAGTGAACTAAGATTACGGGTTTTCTTCCACACTTCAGTTCAGTTTGATTCTTAGATCCTAATTTCTACTGTTCATTATAAAGGCAGGAGAGATCCTGCAGCCAGAGTCTTTAGAATCATTCCTAAGGTATTGTGGTCCCAGGAAACAAACTAAGAACATGTCCATCCTGGTTATCATGTAGTTCTTGAATGCGTGTGCATCTGGCATATATGTATCCAGTACTCCTTAGCAGAGAACCCAGTCAGAAAGCTAAAGAGGGCAGTTGTGAACTGGTATTTCAGAACTGTAGAAACTTCTTACCTCGGTATTTGGAAGCATTCCTCTGTGGGGCTGATGAGAACTAAGAGAAATTTCAGTTCTGGAGTAGACCACCTCTTCTGCTTGAATAAATCTCTTATAGGTTTGAATAATTTGTACCAGTCACAGATTTGTACCAGTCATCAGCCCTCTGTGGGGCTGATGAGAACTAGGAGAAATTTCAGTTCTGGAGTGGACCACCTCTTCTGCTTGAATAAATCCCTTATAGGTTTGAATGATTTGTACCAGTCATGGATTTTCAGGCTTTTAAATGTTAAGGTGAATAAAATCTTTTTTCTGCACATGAGTGCTCCCTGCTATTTTTCTTTGCTGCAGCAGTGATGAGTAGCAGAATCTTTGAATACTTAAATAATAAAGTGCAAGCATTTAACTGTGTGCGTAATTAAACAGCGGCACAATTTACTCACTGGTAGTTAATTGTCTTAAAAGTCTAAATTGAGAACAGCTATTTTTGTTAAAGATACAGACTAGTTCATACAGCATAACCTATAATCTGTGCTTGGTAAGAGATCAGAATAGATGGATCACAGTGGTTCCTTTGAGATTGATAAGCTGAGATCAGTCAGTTGCACAGAAGGGAAAGTGTGAGCTTTTTTGCTTGGGATGCTTGTAATTGGACTGAATGAGGCACTATGAAAAGGGAAGTGTTGAATTAGCCCCCGAGGGAGCTGAGTAATATGACCTCATAGGACTTTCCTTTTGTCATGTGCAACTACCACAGTCTAAAGTAGTGGCATAATGAGTTACTTTGGCTGTCAGAGAACTGGGGGACCAATGTCTCCAAAGTTATTAATCAACCAAACAGGCATTGTGAGCACTAGCAGGTCATGATTCCAACCTGCCTCAGCTGTGATGTGGAAGGCTGCAGTTGTCTTTGCCAGTTCAATTCTTAGTCTCTGCTGAGGCCCAAGATAACAGAGCCTGGGGTATAAATCCCCCCAGTTTGTGGTCTGTGCCTGTCTGTCCGTTGAAACGTAGACCTCAGTTGATTTTATATATATACATATATATATATTTATCCATCGGAGATAAAAGATTTTAGTTTGGTTACTGTCAAGATGCAACTGGATTGAAATCTGCAATCCTGTTACAAAATGCCTAGAGAATGGTGCATAGCTCCCAGGAGTAAGGGAGAAAGGAAAAAAAATAGACTCTTGTATAAGTGGAAATAATGACTGGCAGACTTATCTGATACAACCCAGTAGTAATTTGGCTACACAGACAGAACTCTTCTTGTGCTAATTAAAGGTTTCTAATGAATCGCATGTCAAGGATCCTGCTTTTCAATGTGTCTGCAGACATTAAAATGCGGAGATGCCTCTGCATTCTGGTTGCCATCCATTCACAAGAACATGCCGTACATAGTGTTTTGTTTAGCAAGTTTATCCAGCCCTTTTAGAGGTGAAGGCTAAACTTGTTTTTCATTTTCCCCCTTATCCACTTCAAACATCATTAGTCTGAGTAGGCAGTAAATATGTCATCTTGCTTTGGCAGCAATTAGGGGAAACCAATCTGCAAACTTTGCCTATTAGCCCTAGATTAATTCAATCCAAGTTGTTTTCATCAAATGTTGCAGATTACAGGGGTGGGAATCTGGGTCCAGCCTCGTGGGAGCTGTCCAGTGATTAAAGCAAATCCGTGGTTACAGGCTTGGCTGTCCACTAGCACAAAATGTGAATTTCATGGAACATGACGGCACCAAGAGAACTTGCCAGACATATTTTTTTTCTTTGATCGCTCCACATACTTGTTCGCTTCCCTCCACAGCTGCCCCATAAAGTTGGCTGTACCTGTCTGCTTTCTCCCTGCGGTAAATGCATCTGTGCAAGTAATCTGGGAGAGGCACCTGGCCTCCTAACTATGAGGATCTTCAGAAATAGACAAACCTTCCGTTGCGTTTGCAGCATTTTAAGACAAACAGTGTGCGCGTAACTTAGAGCTGCAGCAGCTCAGAAATAGATGATTTCAGTTAAAAACTGATGGTCACACAAGGGTGTTGGTCAGGTGGTGACACTATTGGTCAGAGATAATAACAGAGAGCAGATTTTCCTGATTTTTTTTTCCACAGGGGAAAAAAAGAAAAACTATCTCCCTTTGCTTCTCACCTCCCCCCTTTGCATGGAAACACTTGATAACAAGCCTGTGACTCCATGACGCATGGTGGTAATACGAGAAATCACTTGGACCACACACACCCTTCAGAAGAGCCTGTGGCCTGCTTGGGTTTTCATGGCTGCAAAGACTGGAACAGCCTCAAACTTGCCATCAGCTCCCTTTTTGCTCTTCCCCACAGAGTAACACAGCAGGCTAGTAGAAAAGTCTAGAAAGTGTTTCTCTTTCTAGGCGCTTAGAGCTGGACAGCCCTTTTTCACTTAGAAAAATTATGTTTGTGCTAAATGGCAAATTGAGCTGTTGGTGATATGAGAACTGGTTGGCTAAAGAAAAGGAAAAAGAGGGATGGAGTCTTGCTCTTGCTTCCTGAATTCAACCCAGTGCATTTTAGGAGTGGCCAAAAGTCGGTGCCCTTGGACTGTTCGGCTGGCCTCCATCCAGTTTCCACCAATGCAGCTGGCACCAACTGGTCCCCTGGTTACCGTTCTCATTGGCAAGGCCATATGTTAGCTGGGCTGAGGGCACTTCGCTTCCGTTTTAACCATAGATGGCCTCTGAGGAGCTTGCTTCTAGTTGCTCAGCTGTGCTTTTCTTGTTCTTTGGATACAACTTCCCTCTGTATGGTGGTTGGTAAGTCATTTTCTGTCAGTCAGAAGTTGCCTAACCTGCTGTGTTTTCAAAGGAACTGGGTCTGAAAATCAGTCTCAACACGTTAATTGTAGACAGGCAGGGCAGAAAGCAAGCCAGATAAGGGAAGTTCTGTGTCATGATAATAGTGAGGGTGAGATTGAAGGTGGGGAGGGGAAAAGGGCAAAAACAAACCACAAAGCCAACAGAAAAACTCTAAACTTTGACTGCAATGCGTGTCTGTCAGAAGCAGGGCAGATGGAGAGGGGCATCAAAAGAAGCGTGACCAGCAGGTCACAGGAGGTGATTTTCCCCCTCTACTCTGTGCTTGTGAGGCCCCACCTGGAGTACTATGTCCAGCTCTGGAGTCCTCAACAGCGAAAGGACATAGAACTGTTGGAACAGGTCCAGCGGAGGGCCATGAAGATGATTAGAGGGATGGAGCACCTCTCCTGTGAGGACAGGCTGAGGGGGCTGGGGCTGTTCAGCCTGGAGAAGAGAAGGCTCCAGGGAGACCTTCTAGCAGCCTTCCAGTGTCTGAAGGGAGCCTGCAGGAGAGCAGGGGAGGGACTCTTGGTCAGGAAGCATAGTGATAGGACAAGGGCTAATGGTTTTAAACTAGAAGAGGGGAGATTTAGGTTGGCTATTAGGAAGAAATTCTTTCCTGTGAGGGTGGTGAGGCACTGGAACAGGTTGCCCCGGGAAGTTGTGGGTGCCCCATCACTGGAAGCGTTCAAGGCCAGGCTGGATGGGGCTTTGAGCAACCTGCTCTGGTGGGAGGTGCCCTTGCCCATGGCAGGGGGGTTGGAACTCGATGATCTCTGAGGTCCCTTCCAGCTCTAAACATTCTATGATCAGCTGTTACCAGAAAGCCATACTGAATTGCTCAGCAGACTCCTTTAGAGCTGAGCTGGTGGATGTGTAATTCCTAGATAGCTAGGTTTTCTGAATATTCATTTTATATCCACTTGTGATTGTTTACTTTTGCAGGGGCAGTAAGTGAAGCTAGGAATGCTCCAGGGAGCTCTTTGTAACAGAGCAAAGATGGAGGGGGTGGGAGCAGGTCTGTGAATCTGTGAACAACAGGCAGAGTCAGGGTCACCCAGTGTGAAAAACAACAAGTGTTCTTTGTTCTCGCCTGTTGCCCTAGAGAGAGGGGGGTGTACAGTACTGACATACCTGGTTGGAATTCTTGTTCTGACAGGGTGTTCACTAGCAGGTCCCATCCAGCCTGCAGGCACCCTCCGCATGGTCCAGCAAACCCAACTACGAACATGTTTATAATAGCGGTGGAGAAGTAAACTCTCAATTAGCAACAATCAACAGATGAGCGGAAAAAAAACAAGCACAGAGCCTCTAGAGCCTTTTTGGGCCACCTTATGCTCATGTCACTGTGTCAAGGGGGGTTATTTTAGCCTGAGGGGTAGATTCAGTGGTGCTGTGTGTGGAAATGGAGAGCACGTACCCAAATACTGGGCTGTTGTACTGTGTACAGTTAATGGGACACTTGTGCAACAGCTGTTGCTGCTGTGTTTAAAAATTTGTCATTCCAGCTCCGTGATACTATCTGATCCTAGAGATCCCCTTAATTTTGTTTTTATTAAGAATGCTTTGCATTTCTAGAGCTTTTTATTGGAAAGGTCAACAGCGGTGTAATCTAAATGATTCTTGAATCACAAGCAAACCCTCAGTGTGCTCAGAGTGCTCATTCCATCCAGCATGGCTGTAACAGCCCCATCTCATACACACGCAGTCAAAGGACCAAAGACAACAATTTATACTATTAGGTGTTTCTCATCAGCACATGTTCTTTTCTTACAATAAGCTTCTTCGTGCAAGGTTTTGGACCATTTCCCTGCTCTCCACCCCTCCAGAGAGACATGAGGGAAGTTCCACCATGGGAAACTGGATTAAAATTTTGAGGAGTAGATAGCAGAGAACAATCCTACTCTGAGGGAACAAGGAGGGGGCCAGAGGTGATCTAACATATCTGTGACCTTTAGGGATAGCAGCTGTGGTGGCATTTCAAGTTGTGTAAACACTGTCCATCTGCAGGTCTTGTGTAACTGTGTCTGAGTACCTAGGACACATTATCTTAGCTGGAATCTTGGAGCAAGCGACAGTGAAGTAGCAGAGATTGGAGCTGACATCATGTGTTTACACTAGTGAAGTCAGGGGAAGACTTAGACCATCTGAGTGACCTTACTGAGCTAAGCTGGCAGGCACAGTGACAGCAAGCAAAAGCCACTTTTTGTCAAGCTGCAGCCAAAATGCGTAGGAAGGAATTATTGTTTTGTTTTGCTTTTGGGTTGTGTACACAGCACGAGGGTCAGCACACCACCTAAGAATCACAGCAGTTAAAATAACTGTAGCACTGATGGTTTTGCTCTTCTCTTGCTCCCTCAGGATGTTTTGCTGCTGAGTCAGTTTATCCGTTCTGATGGAGGGATGCTGCCACGAAGGATCACAGGCCTCTGTTTGGAGGAGCACAAGAAGATTGCTGTCTGTGTGCAGATGGCTCACCGTGCAGGTACCTAGCCTCCTTCTGAGACAAGCCCTTACTGTTGGCTTCCCAAAGAAACCCCTGAGTGGAGTGTCCTGGCCGGTTAGTATAGCTCAGTGAGATTTCTTTGTCCAGTCACCCAGCAAACTCATTAAGATCCTAGTGCTGGGACAGGATGATGGATCAGAGACTACTTGTTCCGCTTTCTGTATGTCTTGGCTCCTGTGTTGGCTGGAGACCCTTATCCCTGTAGATGAGTCTACTGTTGCAGAAAGATCTGGGAAGTGGCTCAGTCTCTAGTAACTTAATGATTAAATACAGGCTTCTGAAATCACTTGATTTAGTGTAAGCTTGACCTACCCTGTTAATAACATGCACCTGCCATCTGCCATATGAAGACTTCTTTGCTTTCCCTGGGAGTGAGATCCAGGCTGACACAGTCAAGAGTATATTGCCTGGTTCTTTATGCCTGGTTCATGAGTTATATCTAAGTTAAATTGACTCAGAATTTTAATAGTCAGATTTTCATCTGGAGATAGAATCTGATTGGACAACAGTACCCTATGTCCTCTCGGAAAGCCTCTTCGGTGAGACCAATTGGCTGTGTCTTTGGTGTGTATTTCATCTCTATATCCAGCAGAGCCTCTTAGCTTCTCTTTGGCTGAGGGTCAGGTTGAGCAATGGCTGTACTTGAGTTTTTCCTGTGCTGTCTCAGTAGGGACCTGGGTTGCCTGGCTTACAAAGTGTAATGTAACTTCTGGATGCTATAGAGGCAAGGGGGCACTGCAAAATATTCCCATGCTTTTCTTTTTCTGTTTCAGGTTTGTTGCCAAACCACAGGCCTCCACTTCCTGAAGGGCATATTCCAAAGAAACCGAAGCTCAACAGGTGAATAGTCTTGTCTTTCCACATCTCTCTTTTTCAGGAATAGACAGGAAGAGGAAAAGCAGTTCCTTGTAACTGGGTAAAACATGCTTCAGGCGACAGGGCTCATAAAAAGGACTCAGCATTTCGGAGAAAGAAAGTCTGTCATGATACTCTCCTGTCAAGTCTTTTAAGGACAAACCAGATCTTATTCAAAACATTTATCCATACAGGATTAAAGCTGTCACACATGTTAAAAATCTGCCCTCCCTTCCTCAGCTGCACTTGCCTCCTCATCATTAACACTCAGTAGGGCTGTCACTGAAGGGTGCACAGAGATGCAGTAGCATAACAGAGTAGTTGAGGTTGGAAGGGGTCTATGGAAATCATCTAGTCCAAATACACTGCTCAAGAAAGTTACCCAGGGCAATGTTCGGTCATGTTTTAAGTATCTCCAAAGACAGACCTTACACTGTTTCTCTGGGCAGCTTGCTTTGGAGAACTACTCATAATAAGACAGTGTTTTCTTACATTCTGTCCTGGTTTGAGAGAGAATTTCTTGTGTTTTGATTTGTGCCCATTACCTCCTGTCCTGTTCCTGGGCAGCACTGGGAAGTATCTGACTTCATCATCGCAGGAGGCGATTCTCCCCCTCTGCGCTCATGAGACTCCACCTGGAGTACTGTGTCCAGCTCTGGAGTCTTCAACGTAGAAAGGACATGGACCTGTTGGAACGGGTCCAGCGGAGGGACACAAAGATGATCAGAGGGATGGAGCACCTCTCCTATGAGGACAGGCTGAGGGAGCTGGGGCTGTTCAGCCTGGAAAAGAGAAGGCTCTAGGGAGACCTTCTAGCAGCCTTCCAGTATCTGAAGGGAGCCTACAGGAGAGCAGGAGAGGGACTCTTTTATCAGGAAGCGTAGTGATAGGGCAAGGGGTAATGGTTTTAAACTAGAAGAGGGGAAATTTAGATTGATTATTAGGAAGAAATTCTTTACTGTGAGGGTGGTGAGGCACTGGAACAGGTTGCCCAGAGAAGCTGTGGATGCCCCCATCCCTGGAAGTATTTAAGGCCAGGCTTGATGGGGCTTTGAGCAACCTGCTCTGGTGGGAGGTGTCCCTGCCCATGGCAGGGGGGTTGGAACTCGATGATCTCTGAGGTCCCTTCCAACTGTAACCATTCTCTGATTCTATGATCTTTATTCGTTCCCTTCAGGTATTTATAAACACTGGGAAGACCCTCCCTGAGCTTCCAGGCTGAGCAGTCCCTTCTTTTTTAGCCTTTTGATGCCTGTACTCCAACAGGAGAGTGTTCAGGAGTGGTACCAGGAGTGAGTAGGGGACTGAGCAGCCAGCACAAGGGCACATCACAAGCCTGTTCCTCTCTGCTCCATCCCTGTTTCACCCAGCAGTGATTTGCCCTCAGCGTGCCCTACTGTTCAACAGGGTCTCTTCCCCCTCCCTGGCCTGAGTGGCCCCTGGCCTTTGGTGGGCAAAGGGAAAGCCTGCAGCCGCCTCCTGCACTGTGCTGGGCGCTCAGAGGTGCTAATCCCCTGTTTATGACCTCACACTCTGTTTCCATGGGGATGTCAGAGCGGTTTATGAACCTCGCATTAGCAAGCCGTGGGGTTACCAGAGGCCATGGGGCTGTTGCTGGGAGAGCTTAGGCTTGCAGGGTTGGGGGCAGCCAAAGACTCCTGCATTTCAGGTCTGACTCTGCAGTGGAGATTTGAGGCAAGTTCTTGGAAATATCCCTTTGATACTGGCAGGCTGCACACTAGGTATCAGTGAGGATCAAATTAGAGCCCTCCACATTTGATGCAGCCCTGTGGCCATCAGGTACTTCAATTCTGAAAATTCCTTCCTGTGTCTTACAAGTCTTTGGGATTCTTTAGTAGCTGTGTCTAACTAGCAGCTGTGGGGTGGAGCATATTTTCTAGTTAGCATTCACGTAGCAACCCTGCATAGCAGGTTGAGGCAGGAAATGGTAAATCCTGTATTTTGCATGAATCACACCAGGACTCCAGATCTAATGCCTCAACTCTTATAAATCATTCCATAGATTTTTAGGGAGAACAAAGAACAGATACCTCTGGATACATTCTACATGCAAGTAGGTGTGCTACACCTCTAAAATGAAGAGATTTAAATTGGAGATTAGTATCCAAGCCCTCCGTGTTGCATTGCTTACTCCCTCCTTACACCACCCTTGTTTTTCTCCTCCCTGCAAAGGAACATAGCAAGCAGGGTGGAGGTAGATTTTTAGAAAAAGAGAGCAGAGCTGTTCCTGAGGAGGTGGAACAGCACTGAAATGAGCAGGCTTTGGGATCTGGGGAGACGAGAATGGGATCAAGAAATCAGATTGAAAGTTGTGGTAGTGGGGCCAGAACTAAGCAAGTGAGTCCAGAGCCTCCTAGATAGTGTGCAAAAGTACTTCAGGAGTGCTCCCTTGATCCTTCATGATATTATTTTCTCACCCTGCTGGAAGGGGAAAGCTCTGCATGTTGGAGCCTTGTGAAATCTTGGCCGCTGCGGTTCTGTGAGAGTTCTGATTATGTGTACCCCCACCTGTGCTTTCTGCATTATTGCTCTCTGGAACAGTAGCTGGCACCTCATTAGGCAAGAGAGATGAATTGCTTCTTTTAGCCTGAAGGAAGGACTGAAGGGTACCCGCATGCTGAAGACATTTAACCAGTACTTAATTTGGGAATGAAGCCAGAGCTCTTATCACAAGTTGCCCACAAAAATGAATTGTCCAGGCTCCTGTACTTGTTTCTAAAGCTTTCTGTAAGACTGTAGTAATTTTGGAAGCGCTCAACCAGTAGTGCTGCCAAAGGCAAGTGAGCTGGCAGGGGAGGACGGGCAGAAGCGGCCTGAGACTTTTGAGTGGAACAAGCCACCTTGTTCAGTGGCATAAGAACATGACAAGTCTTCTTCTATTCCTGTCCAGTGTGTAATATCTGGGCTGTGCACTGACTTAGTCTGTCCTTTCCCTGTGTTTGTGTCTGCTGGGTTTTTAAGTGTCAGTCTATGAAGGAATGAACAGGATGTACAGAGAGCCTGTCATAGTAGACAGTAGATCACACAGTAAAGTGATGTGTTTTCTGAATCCTTGAGCGTCATCTTTTCTTGAGATCACTGTATTGGCTGCTCTAGTCATCTTCCTCTCCCTGCTTAAATGAGAGGTAACAGAGCTGTTTTGCACTGGAATGACAGTGGGGAGAAACTGAGGTGCCCTATAATATGCTTGGGCCCCTTGTTAAATCTCTTCCAAGACACAAACACAGGTAATATACGCTGCTTAACATCACTGTAAACCAGCCCCTGTGCTCTCCAGCTCTGCCTGCAGTGATGGCTTTTTTCCATCCTCCACCAGTGGGCCTACTCTGAGTGTGATGTTAAAATATGCTTTTCTGCACCCCATCTCCACCAAAGTAACCCTCAGCAGCCACACTTCAGAAGCAGACTTCAGAAGCAAACTCCAGCCCGTGTTATAGATGCTGGAGTTATTGAATTGCCACCAGCTGCTTGAGAGACTTTCAACCTGATCTTTAAGGTAACCGGGGATGCTGGCACAGCAGCTTGCCCGTTGCTGTGCACTGATGCAAAGGTGAAAGGCTCTGCAGCAGTGTTGTTCTCCTTGGTCAAAATAAAGTAGTCACGTGGAAAAAAGCCAGTAAACAGGGATGGAGACAAACTTGCATCAGGGCTGCAAACTGAGATGGCTAGTTCTCATAGGTGGGCTAGTAGTATCCAGTATACTGAGAATTTAGCCCATTCCCAGTCACATGTTCCTGCTGTCTCTCCCTGGCGTTCATCTCCACTTACTCTCTTGCCATCAGGAGCTTCTATTGCATGTGGAAGAAAGCTCTGCATACAGAAGACACAGTTGTTACTATACCGTTACTGTACTTCTAAAACAGGAAGTTGCAAAATTGAAAGAATAGACAGAGCACAATAGAGGCGGGTAGTAGTAAGCTTTGCTCTGCTGAAGGACAGCATTTCTCTCTGAGTCTTATCAGTACTTTTGTGTGCTTACCCCTTCTGCCCTGGAATTCCTCTCATTGCCCCCCTGTAAGCAGTCTGTTGGCTAACCCTTCGCTCTGAATTGAGAAATCTTTCACTCTTTTTAAAGGAAGGATTTCTGAGTAGTCATTGTCTACTCCAGATGTTACCCCATGTACTTCTGTGAGAATTTCTGCCATCTGAGGACAGAAAATCTTACACTGAGCTGAAAAATGTTTTGCTGATGAGAGAGCTCTTGACATTCGACTACACCATCAGCTGCTAGAGTGATAGAACTGAAAAGAAAAGCTAAGATATCCTCCAGGACTGATTCTACTCACACCACTTGAGATTGAAGGAGATTGATTGTGGGGAGTGTAACTTGAAGTGGGAGTCAGAGCCCAGCACCTCTACCTCTACTCAGGTCTACAGCCCTGAGCATTCATTTCCTGTGTGTAGACTCAGAGCAACAATCCCTGCCTGGCAGAAATCTGGCCGATTACTCCATTTGGATGAGCAATCCCTTTCACTTCTCTCCAGTCTTGCAGAGTTCTAGTTGATGCTCCGTTTGGCCAGGCTTCTTCAGAGGTTGTGTCATTATTTTTGACAGCAGCTTCATGTGCTGCCAGAAGAGGGACAAACCAGCCTGATGAAAAACTGCTTTGTTTCTGCGCTTTGTCCCTGAGAAGATGTACAGGCCAGCTGCGTAGAAGGAGCTCTGTGGCTCCTGCGCAAAGGTGCTAGGGAAGTACATAAAGAAGGGCTGAGGAGCAGTGTTCATGTATACTTTTGAGAGCACCAAAAAAACCTGCTCCTCAGCTTTTCCTTGGCTGCACTTGTGGCTATTTTGGCCAGAATGTTTGCGCTGTGTCACAGTCACCCTGCTTAAAGTGAGCCTGCTTCAAATACAAAGTGTCTGGCATGCAACGGCTATCACCTAGCTGAGATTAAAATGTAACATGCCACCCTATGGAATCATCAGCAACCTGTCTTTGTTTTAACAAGGGTCAGGGGTGCTGCCCTGCTGTTGATCTAGTGACGTGAAGTATGGATTTATGATCTAAAACCCTTCTGCCTCCTCTGCCCCTCCAGAAGGAGATCTTCTGGTGCTTACTCAATGATGTTTTCCCAAAAGTGGAATCCCTGCTCTGTTTTCTGAAGTGGTTTTATTGTCTCCACTGTATGAACTTTGGACATTCCCTTTTACACGTCCCAGATTTCTCTGTGGAGAGGTAAGAAATTTCCCTGGTTTGCACTGGGTCACTTGGCAGCTGGCCTCCCTCTACGCACCCCATCCCCTGATCCTGTTCCTGCTGGAAACTTGCTACTGGAGTGCAAGAGGAAGAGCAGAATGCTTTGGGAAGCAGTCAGCTGCAGATCCTGCCTTGTTCTTGGTCATCCAACTGTCTAGCACAGTATAGGATCACCTATCCAGAATGTAATGCAATGTAGAGGAATAGATTGGAAACTGTGGAAGAAGGTATAAAATGAAAGTGAAAAGGCCAGTTTGAGCCAAACTGTGGTCATGGGGGTGGTTGGAGATGTGTGAGAATACCTCAGGGTCAGAATTCAGCTGGGGAGCCCTCAGCTCTCTTTTCTCCCCCCTGCAGTTTGGATGCTGTCCAGGTGAGACTTAACAAGATATTTCTCATTTCTTGTACTTCAGTTCTTTGTCTTCTTGCTTTCTGCCTGATCTGTTTCTGACAGCAGTAGCTCATGAATTGGTCACTTAACTGCTTTACTAGCTATGGATGCTTTTTCAGAAATACAGCCATCAGAGTACTTGCACTGTCCATAAGCTCTTGAATCTACTGTCCTCCCCCTCTCTCCATATCACTTGTCTGCAGAACTTGGACATGGAAAAACCATTAATGAAGTTTACCCCCATCAATGCAGAATTACTCCCTGCAGTTAATTTTCTCATGTTTGGCCCAGTCTGGGGCTTTCAGTGTTTCCAAGGGATGATTCCACAAGCAAATTTGCCTTGCAGCCAAGGATTGTTCCCTCATCCTCGGCCTGAATTCTCCCTTTCATAACTTCCTGCTGTTATTTCTGCATCCGTTTGTGCTTCAGCCTGGCATGTTCCATTGAAGTGCTGCAGAAACAAAACATTTTCACTAGCCTATGAGGCCAAGGAAGTTCTCTGAGATTTCACCAGCACCATGCAGAGTGACAGACTGTTCGTATATTCTGAAGCTGTGTGTGTAAAGCCACCACACACCAGAACCATTTGGGAAACTGCACAGCTGCAGGTAAAACTTCTGTCTTTGCTTTCGGGAATGGAAACCTGAATAGCTCAGCAGTTTTCTTTCCAGCATGGAGGATGTTGCATGGGTAGCGTGGACTAACACTCCGTCCAGAACAGTCTCTTGGTTCAGGCTAGCATCTAGATGCTTTCATAATGTGAATATAGCACTGATTTTCTTTTGACAGGTCCAAAGTATTGGTTAAAGCACAACTCCAAAAGGTGTGAGGGATGTCACAGGTTCTCTGTGTCTGGGCTCTGTGAGCAAGAGGAGCTGTACGTTATGGAGTACTTGATTTTGAGTGCTCAGCTGCCACTCTGTTTTCAGCTTTCTACTGGAAGAACAGAACATGGCACAGATAATATCCAAGATAATATCTACAGGTAATATCCAAGTCAATCCCTCCTCAGTCACCTGAACTGAAGAAGTTGTTACATGTTAGGAAAGAAGCAGGTTCCATGTGAACTTCTCATGAGTTACAAAGTTCTTGGGCTCTGTGTACACCTTTTGTCCTGTAGAGCAGAATTTGGTTTCACTGCTATCAACATTTCGCTCCAGCAGCATGTGGTTTCTCTCATATGCATGGAAAGTGTCTGTGCATAGCATGTGAATTCAAAAGCAAAGAGCCAGAGTGGCTGCAGGTGAGCAAAGCCAGGAGGTGTCATGGGAAGGGATGTGGCAGGGAGGAAGCAGTCTTGCCAGCACTTTGATCGAGTGCTTCCTGCGGTCTGTAGCCCTCTCCTTTCTGCTCTTAATCCAAACAAAGGCCAGATTGAAAAAGTTCAGTGAGGGTTCAGAAGTTCAGCCTTGAACTACACCAGCGTGGCCTTTGCTTGGGCTGTGTGCAGGCCTAGTTGCCCCGTGCGTAGGTCATTTCCCTTCCCCAGCACATGGAAGCCCTGTGCCTACTCCTAGGTGTTAAGCAGTAGCCTCTGAGTGGGAAGGCTTTGGAACCTTCCTGTTCACTGAATAAAATCGATGGAAACGGACTTCCATGTCCTACAGAGATTTCAGGCGATTGCAAGGACTGCAGGTGGCTAACCACAGTTCTTTCCATCCTGTTTATATCTTGCTTTTCCCATCAGGGGAATCCCACCAGGGTTCCCATCACACTGTATCTAAACTAGTCATTTGTGCAGCTGGAGTCTAGAGATTCTGGTTGCTGACTGGGATCGTACCATACTCAAGGGGGCAAGCAGAGCTCCGTGGTGAGTTGCCAGTCCCCAAGACTGGCAGTTCTGTCCCCCTTTGTCCAGGGCAAGGGCTCTGTACACTGAGATAACAGGTTTGGAGAGTGCAGAACAGCTGCATTTGGCATCTGCGTGGAGGCTCTGTCCTGACAACCCTCAGCTGGTTGAGAAAATTCAGACCATTTGCCAGTGTGTGTTTGTAGATCAAACTCCTCAGGACAAACTGTGTGATTGGGTACAATGGAAAATTTGGTGACTTGGCTAGAAAAGCAGGTACACTACCTTACATGCAGTGAAGTTCTGTGTGTTGGGCTTTGAAGCTCTCACATGTGAGTTTTGTGGATTGTTCTTACTCTGAGGAAAAAACATCATCTGTGAAACAGTAGGAACTGCAGTTAGTCAAAGAGGAAAAGGAACTTTGGAGAGGGACTGCTCCCAGGCATCAGGCTTTTGCCACTGCTGAATCAAGNAAAAAAAAAAAAAAGGCAGCAAACAAAATAGGACAAGTTTGAGTTTGGGACAAAGCAGGTATTAAAAGCACTAAAAGCAAATGTGCTCCAGGAAGGGAAAGCGTCCAAATGTCTGTTGCAGCTAACAATGAAAAGCCCCAGCCTGCAGTCCCCAAAGGAAGCCAAAAGCCTGGACCAGAGGGCTGGATTAGACCTGCTCAAAAGAGAAATAACAAAAGCTTTAAAATCAGGCCATTACTAAATCCTCCTTCCTATGCAGAATTGGGGTGTGCACTTCCAGCCCCCACACAGAAACAGAGGGATTTCTTAAAAAGCCACTGTCTGTCTAAACGTGCACACTGCATTGATGTGTATCTCACATTCACACATTCACTTCTCTCCCAGTGAGATCATTTATTATCACGGGAGCACTTTCCCGTAATCATGTGGACATGTGACCAGAACTGCCATTGGCACACTGATGCACTAAAACAATTTGGGATTTTTTTCCTCTTCACTCTAAGGCACAGTCTTGCAATATCAAAACTAGTGCTACAGACCTCCCCTGCAGCAAAGGGAATGTGAAAAGAAGGACATGACCCCATGTGCCCATCAAATACCCCTACAGCATCTCCCAAAGGAGCTGCCTTGCCACGGTTCTTTGCTGGAATCTGGGGACTTGTGTTTAGACTCTCTGAACTCCCTTTGCGTGTGAAATTAGAGACAGGAGAGTCTCTCCTACTTGCTGTCCTGATGCTGTTATATAAGGGATTCCACTAATGCACTAGTATAACATTGAAGGTCAAAAGCAACTAATTTAATGCATGCACAGGAGAACAAATGGCTGGATCTTGTCTACACCGTCACGCAACCCCCTCTTGCTGTTGCTTCTAGATGTTTTAACTGTCATAAACTCCTCAAAGCAAAAGCAAAGCATTTTGCAAGTGGCTTCATGACAGTGGCAGGAACCTCCAAATGTGATTAATTTTTCAATTTAGGCTGTTTGGGATTGCTGCAAAAGAGAAGCGCTAGGAAAATGGACTGCTGTTACATACTCTGTAGCTGCCTGCCATAGCGAGCTTTCTTTGTAGTTCTCAGGAATGTGCCAAATGCCTTCAGGCAAATGCATTACATGGTCTCTGTCCAAAGTTCTTAATATCT
This sequence comes from Pedionomus torquatus, assembly GCA_013398155.1. Lineage (NCBI taxonomy): Eukaryota > Metazoa > Chordata > Aves > Charadriiformes > Pedionomidae > Pedionomus > Pedionomus torquatus. The sequence continues at coordinate 65,680 of VZRU01004505.1, read as the reverse complement.
CAAATTTGCACGATGCAAATAGAAGGTAACAAAGCTGTTTGGGGAGAGGATGACTGATTGAGGTTACATTAAGACCATGGGATTACTCAACAGAGGCATGCAAACATTGCTGGACAAAGTTTATCAGTCTGTTCCAAATTCTAATTTGTTGAGCATTGTTTGTGCAGATTATGCTAGGGTTTTACTTTGAATCTTTATTGTCTGAAAAGACTCCTCTTTCTCTAAGGACCTCTATTCCCTTCTCTACTGGTAGCAAAAGATTTAAAGCCTAACAAAACTCCAGGCCACCCAGCCACAGGGTAAGATTTCCAGTAACTGATTCTGGATCTGAAATCCCCTGCCTGTTTGCAAAGCCAAGTCTAAAACTTCAAATGTTAAAAAGCAGAGGATATTTGCCAGACGTTGCTCTTCATGGAGGTTTGTAGTTGTCATGATAATTCCATTCTAGTACCTCTGACATTGTAGGTTCTTACTTCCTGCACCAGTAAGCTGCAATAGTATTGTACAGAGAATACTAAAGCAAATTTGGACATACAAAAATACAAGACTAGGCCAGAAACCCACCCCATGCAGAAGAAGTAATCAGTTATCCACTGAAAGAAAACAAATCCTGTTTTAGAGACTTTATTTCTCACAGAGTTTAGCCTTTGTAATTAGTTTGCCTTATTGAGGCCAGCTGTTGAAATAACACCTCCCAACGAAGCTGGATGCATTCAGCCTTGCAATGAAGGGATTTGGCTCTCCAGTTTAGCCGCAGGTGGAAAACTTGCCAGCAGCCTTGAGACTACACCTGATTTGTTTTGGGAAACTGCAAGTCAAGCAGGTGCCAGTGGGCTCAGTACAGAGGTGCAGCGTAGAATTCCAAACCAAACAAAAATTCCTTTCCTGAGATGCCTTCTGAATTGAGGGAGCTCTGCTTACAACTATTCCTTTTATAAAGAGGAACAAGAGGAGGCAAAGGCTGCAGTCCCTGCCTCTGCTTCAGTTGAAACCTTTTCTCACTGAACACTCTCAAACTGAAATGCATTTGTGTTGTTTTGACAGGTATCTGACCCGCTGGTCCATCAGATCTGCAAAGCCCATCTGGAAGAGGGGCCCTAAGTGGTGCAAAAAACCCATGCCAGTCGGACACCCTTTGCTGAAGGATAATGTCAAATATACACACAAGCCCCTCTATTTAAACCATTAGTGGCCAGAACTGGCATACTAAGTAAGCACAGCTGTTCTCCACTGTTCTGCTTTTTCTTCACGAGTTTTTCGGTATCTCCAATTTTGTTACTCCGAACCTATCATTAGTAATCTGTATTGTCTCCAGTGAATGAGCTGCGATCGGCTCTTCTGGAGAACACAAGATTCAGCAAACCCAACTTCAGTGTGCAGAATGACTTGGAGAAAGCAGGGGGCAAAGACTTCTACCTCAAAGCCAGAGAGGATCTGAAGGCCTTTGTTTTGTTATGGTCCACGACTGGGTTTGGAAAAGGATTTTTCCTTCTTTTCCAGCAATGCATGGTGATTCCCCATTAATGAGTGTTTCAGCTCAGATTTGCCTCATTTGGGCTTTTGTACCTGTGACAATGATGGAAGAAAAAGTCTCCCGCAGCACTATTTTTCCTTGGCAGTAACAGAAATTGTTAATGACTACTGAAATTATTTTTTTTATAACCTATCCATAATTTGCAGCAGAACAGATGTGGCAGTGGCAGACTGGCATGTGTGTGTCTTACATGTCCCCTGAAGGATTCCTGGCTTGTGCTTCACTCCTGGATCTAGCAAATACAGAATGTTGACATCCTTGGTGACTTGGCCTGTTTTTTCCCCCCTGCAAATACAGTTGCCACAGGCCTTCTGTGTCAGTGATATGGCTGCTTCCTGGGATAGTTTGGGACTGAGAGATGGGCATAATTTTCCATCCTGTAACTAAAAGGTGGCACCATTTTTCTCCCTGTACAGTGCACATATGCATCTTCCACCTACTGACCGGTGCTGCTTCAGAAGTGCAACTTATGAGCCTGGTATGAAAGGCCCGTTACATTTATCAGGGTCATCATTGCCTTGGTTCCATTTCTGTGACATTTATTGGGTGGCTACAGATCAACATAGCTTTTCTCTGTACTACTGTGTTGCTTAACCTTGTATACCGCTTTCATCAGAATCATCTGCTAATACCTATTGGCATGGACCAGAATGAAGGGTAAGGATAAACTCATATTACCCAGGAAATCAAATTAGATTATAATGGTTCTTTTTAGCCTTACTTTGTGAAATGGAAGCCCTACATTCAGCCACTGGAGCTGGCCAAGATCTTTTTGCTTTGGGAGACAGAGCCAAGGCTTCATTAATTACGGGGATAAAATCTCTGGCTGACCATCTCCATTTTATGAAGCTTTGAAACCTACAGCACTTCAGAAAGGAAAAGGGTTTTTTCTTATACATAGAGAAGTTACTATGTCTTCTAGACCAAGTAGCTCTGTTCGCTGAGTTTTACTAATGGAAAAGTCACTGGATTAAACCGCTGAGGTGAACGTGAATGAGCACATGTTGCAAAAGACCAGGTGATGCTCACAATTTTTTTCTACGGTTTAGTGCCATGAGCTGGAAAGATCCCTCTAATCTTTAGGAAACCCAACATTAAAAAAAAAAATATTCTCAGTTCAGCTTTCAGTACGGCTTTCTGGAGTTTGGGGTTTAGCAGAGATCCCTTACAGTAAGCATCAGCTCTCTACTCTGACTCCGAGGCAGAAACTATTTTTATTTGTCATTCATGGGTGACAGCAGGCACTCATTTGTATTGTCTCCAAATGAGTTTTTGTGTAAGTGTGGTGCCTTTGTAATCAGACAGATGGCCTGGGTTTCATTTGTGACCTAGAGCTTCATTTGTTACTATCTAAAGAACCTGCAGTGACACATTACAGGGAATTCAATCTGGAGTTGAGGGACGACTGCACCAGTGGAGTCTTAGGAAAAGAATCGGGGCAAGGCACAAAAGAATCCTGCTCAAAGTGCAGACGATTCTCACATTTATTAGAACAAGCAGTAAACAAAAATCTTCTAAGTATAAAATCTAGATGTTGTCAAGTCCTCATTGCAGGCAGGGGAGTCACAGCATGAAGGGCAGATCTAAATTCTTCTCACCAGTGCCAAAGTAGACGTAGCCATATTGCTTGGTCATTGGGACATGGTAGAATGTCAGTCCCAGCCACAGCAGGCTCCGCAGCACCACCACAGCGCCTCCCTTCTCTAGCTGGACAGTCCAGGAGCCTGTGCAAGAACACGTGGTGATGAGTCTCTGCAAAGGAGGAAGATGCAGCATTCCTGGAGCAAGTTGTCCCTAAGCTTGGAGAAAGATTGCATTGGGTTCTGCCCATCCAGTTAACAGTATACAAGACTGCACTGGAATTTGTGACACCTGAAAAGAGGGCATCAAGGTTTCTGGTCTCCCTGACTTCCTTTTCTTCTTTTGTCAGTTTGGCATTACAGGCTGCCCTCATTTCCAGATGTCTGTCTAGCTTCACACAGTAGCATATTCCCATGTCTATAATGGTAATGTCACATGCATCACAGGAAGGAACCCATAGAGCTCCAGACGTATATTTGATTCCTAAGAGAGGCTACAGCTATTCTTGGCTGCTTCTGAGTGCAGTTACTCCAACAGGCTCTGCCACCTACTTGGTCTAGCTAATAGCTATAGAGAGCCAAGACTAGCTATAGCAATTCTGCATAGGTATGAAATTTCTTCTTAAAATAAACTCATAGCGTTAGTAGTGGGAAAAGGAAGAAGGCACTTTCCTGCTCCAGGAAGACTGGCTTCCCCCATGCAGCAACTGGGAAAGAAAAAAGAAGAGAAAGTGAAAAGCAGGGTATCTCCTGTCTCAGACAAATTTACAGAAAAGGCTCATTCTCTTCAGTCTGTCTTGGCTTCACCGTTGAAGAGAATGTGCGTGGTAGGGGCAAAGGGATTAGTTTCCACATTAATTTTGCTTTGGCTCTGCAGAAGAGTTTTGGAGCCAATATGAAAATGCAATTTCTCCTGGATGTGAGGAGCTTTGAGACACTGAGTATTTGTTTTGCATCTGACATGACAGCCTGGGAACAATGCCGGAGGGGAGGGGGCTGGAGCATCAGCTTGGATTCATTGCCAGAGGGCAAAGAACTGCCAGGAGAAGAAAATACCAACTTCAGCACCAAATCAGTAATACTTAGAGGCTATGATATAAGCAAGAAGGTTCCTGCTGAATTTCCATCTAAAAGCAAAAGCAGCAGGCCCAAATTAAAAAAAAAAAATATATATATATATACATATATATGCAGTTGGAACTGTCAGGCCACTATTAGCCTAGAGTCAAGCGGTCGGCCTGTCTGCACCCAAAGCCAAAATCTGCCACTTCCAGAGTAAGCCGAAGACCCATAATATGTTGGGCCAGTTACACAGTATTCATCCTTGTAGATAATTTTAGGCTCATCAATTTATGCTATGACTCATGCTTACTCATGTCATGGTTAGCCTAGGGAAGGGCTTTTGTGATTGCTGTCAGCTGCCAGTCCTCCCACTATCTTCTGACTCTTGGCCAATTTTAGTCACATCCGACAAAGGGCTGAAGGGCTTTAACACCACGAGTTCCTACAACAGGTCTTCACAGGACATGGCCCAGGGGTTGACTGCAGCTTCTGAAGCTATTTGTTTGGCCTGCCAGCAGCTGCAAGGAAGCACAGGCTGTTTGGCTTGCCTGGTACAGTATTTGAGGGAGGAGGAAAGGGGAGTGTCTGCAGAATCAGAAAAGAACACCACAGTTCAAAGCCCTATAAAACCAGGTGTCATTGAGTTGTGCTGCTCACGTGTCTCTTCTCTTTGTATCTCCGTACTTTCCCAAAGTTTCTTGGACACCCTTGTTTCCCCTATCTCCTTCGTTAGCAAGTTCCACAGGTTTATTATAAGCTAATATGCACAACGTAAGTCCTATGTCATCTTTGATGTGTTATCTTTCAAAGTACCCTCTTTAGCTACATGCAAACATGGAACTAGTGACCTGTGACAGTCACTGACTCTGGCTGCAGGTTAGAAATACAAAAGAGACCTTCACAGTCTTTAAAGACTCAGGAGGTTTATGCTCTGGAGATCTTACATCTGACTCATCTCCATGTTTGCACTGAAGACAAACAGGTGGAATGGCAGTAAAGCAAAGCACTTCTTAATCAGACAGGATCAGTACAAGTGTGGGGCATCTTTTCACTTTCCCTGCACTGTGACATTCTTTCTGAAGGTCCTAGTTAAAACACAATCTGGTGTCTTCACAAGCAGTGGTTTCACATACAAGGCAGTCCCCGTCTCCCATACAGTCTCTCCAGTGCTTCTTGTATCTACACAAACTGGACTGGATGGTTGTCGTACCTGGAGTAAAACCATATATTATGGTTCAGCCACTGGGATTACAAATTCTGACTGACTGAGTCTCTCTGAATCTGCATGTTTTTCAGTACTTGAGCAGCATGGAAACCCAGACGAAGAACACTTCACTAGAAGGCAGGATCATCCAGTGCCTGAAGCACTACAGCCATCTGCTCTTAAAGGACAAGCTTTCAGTCAGTTTCTTGAACTTTGAGTCTACAAGTTTTCAGCATTTGCTAGTGGCAGTAGTTAGACTACACATAGCACTGTTGAGCAACAAGTGGCAAGCAAATAGATCTGAATGTAATTGTGACAAATAGCTTTCTCCATTTCTTCTTTGAACACAGTGCAGGCTTCTTGCAGCTTGAACTTGCATAAATGATCTGCAAGTCCTTCATCCAAATACTGGTGGTTCTTGCCTTACACATTGGTTTGCAGGAGGGACTAAACTTTGGGAAGAGTTTCTCTGACAAAGAGATAATGGAATGAGGAACTCTTGTCATCTTCGATTTAGGACCAGTCCTCTGAGAAGCAAGTCTGTCAAGAATAGGACTGTGCCTTGCCTTGCTGGGTGGTGAAAGCCTTTACATGTTATCTAGTCTGCTAATGCCTCCCAACATACTGGTAGCATCCAGCAGCCAGGGTGCATGTGATTGCTTGTATATATATATGTTCATGTACACAGATGAACCCTCTGTTCCAAACTATTTACAAAGAGAAAAAAAAAAAAAAATTTAAAAAAAAATGCCTGGAGTGTGACAAATGAGAAAGGCAAGAAGGAAAACAGGGATATTAATGCTCTCAGTAACTGGATGCAGATTTCTTTGATGGACAAATTTGCAGAGAAGGTAAAGTTCACTATGATTAAATCCCCATATCTATGCTCTGGGGCAACACACTGCATGGATCCATGATGTTCTCAGAACATTACCCAGTGTAACACAGGCTTATCAGTCTCTACAGAGAGTTCATGAGCAGTTAACTGCTGATCAAAGGAACTTCCCATGCACCTTCACACCTGGCAGAAACGGACAGATGTAATTGAAGACAGCTCCATTCACTTTTATGCTCAATCTCTGAGGGCTGTGATGTGCAGCTGCTTCATTTCCCTAGCGCCTGCCCAAGCTGCAAATTCTCCAAGGGCTCATATTTGTCATTTCATAAATATGAGGCCTCTGGGGATATATTGTTATACTTTCCAGCTCGTTTCTGATCCTGGATTCTGCATCTAGCTGTATGCAAAATAAAGTTTTGCTGATGCTACATAAGTCTTCTGTGAAACGAGGACCTGAACAAAACAAGCAGGTTACTTCAGGGCAATCCCAACTGGACTGACATAAATAACATAGGTTGAGGACAGGAAAATTTGTAAGAAACTGCCTGACACTCTTATGTCATTTTCATTCAGATCCTGTTTTCAGACAGAATGATGGTTAGTCATAGAGCTAGTTCATGTTCTGCAGAGCCAAACAGCAGCAACAGTGCCACTGTCCACTTTTCACTAACCAGATGACTGGGGCTATTTTTCTAACCCAGCTAGCAAAGGTGATTTATTCAGTATACTTTTCCAGGCTAGATTTTTGCAACACACAAAACCACTTCAGAAACTGCATTTGGTAGACAATGCTGGTGTCTGCCTTCTTAGAAGGCACCACATTAAAGTTCTGCAACATATCTGCAGGATTTTAGGTTCAAAACTTTTCTAACATTGGCTCAGAATATCCCATGGCAGTCCCTGTGCTCATCATTGCCCCTCTGTCACACAACATGTCTCTTATGGGGAAGCTGGGAAGCTCAAAGCATCACTCTGTAATGTACAGCAAGATACCTGGATAAAAGTTGCCAAGAAAAAGAATTAAAAATTATTATTAATTGCATCAGAGGGAATACAACTAGAACTAGGAGACAGCAAGTAATAGCTGGCTTTCCCAGAGTTAAATACTGATTTTAACTTGCATCTACACGCAAGCTGTAGCCTGTATTGTCCCTAAATCAGGCAGCAGAGTTAACTCCACTTATCATGCAAAGCTCACTGAGGTGCAGGGAATTGGAAGTCATTGCTCTCACACTAGAGATTTCTTATAGTAACACTGCCCTGGTGAGGTTTTCATTGTTCAAAATACATTTTTTAAAAGAGCAAGTTAATTCTTAAGCTGCACCCAGCAAATCTAAGGAAGCCAAGCACTGTCTGTGCTGAAAATATTGCCTGTTGCTGCTCCAGAAGGGAAGGGAGGGAGCTGCTGTGTGGGAGGAAAGAGCATGGGAAAAATATCCGCTGGATGAAGATCTGGAGCTTCCTATTCCCTCTTTGGATCAGGCTGTAGCCTCCACCCCTCCAAACACAGGCAGGAATTCTGAGGAGTTCCTTACATCTTTCCCAAACAAGAAAGTGCTTTGAAGATCCTCATGCTTACCCAGTGTTAAACCACTGCCTTTTTTATGGCCCTTCAGCAGCTGCCAGGACACCAGGGCTGAATTTCAAAAGTCAACCTCCTTCTCGGCTTCTTCTTCCTTTCCAGTCGCCAATAGAAATCCCTGTCTCATCCCTCAAGTCTGTCTCAGCTTTGGGCCCAATCTTGTAATTCACATAGGCAACAGGGTGCGTGAGACATTAGCTTTTAAACAAAAGCCTTTTAAGAGGGCTGTTTGCAGAAGAACTTTCCTGCCTTAACTGGTCCACTTTTAGTATGACCTCTCATAACATTGCTGCTTTGGAGGTGATTCAGCAATGCCTGATTTCAGTGCAAGCTTGAGAAGAAACAGCTTTAAAAGCTAGACAGCCTGATATAGAGGCTCCACATCACAAAAGCTTACAGAAGGTCATAAAAGTGACATTATCAATTCCTCTTCAAAGGAGGAAATGTCTTAAGGGAAAAGCAGCTGCAGCATGGTTGCACTTACCATTAACACAATATGCTGCCACAACAGCAGGTTATAACAGATTTTGCTGCAGTCAGTCCTGAGTGAGTGAAGTATTCAGCTATAGGACAAATATTAACACCCAGAGAGGGGCAACATAACCATTTCCCTTTGCAAAAGCAGCCACTGCTTGGCTGCGTGACCCCAAGCATTTAGCTCTGACAAAGCTACACTGCACCTAAGGGATTTAGCTTCCATTTCCCTCCAGCAGAAAATCCTACGCTGGAAAGAGCTTCCTACTTCTAACTTGCTGTCTGTAGGGAACAAAGACAAACTGCAAAGCAGAACAGCTGTAAGGAAAGGTCACTGTGCTCTGGCTCTCAACAAATTTCGCCACACAGACATTACATGCCCAGCCTACCAACCGTGAGGACACATCCAAACACTCATATGTGGGGCTCAAACTCCTTCATGCACTTACTGGCTGCAAACTAAATCTCTTTCATTTGCTTGACACACCACCTGTACCCCATATGTTAACACTGCTGTCAATATTTCCAAATCCCCATATAACTATTTAATAATAATTAAATAAAAACACAGACGGGTTGCAGGTTCAGTACTATTTTTAAAAGCCACCAGAGCCAGGAAAGCACAGCTTACAAACACTCAGATGCTGCCAAGCGCCTCTTGCTTGGTCCTAATGCCTGCCATGTCTTTCACACATAGATACAACCATGCCCAATTCTCAAAGATCTGTCTTCAGAGGCTTTTCCTCTACATTATTCTCTCCCACTGGGAATGCCTCTGCAGCACAAATTACTAAAACAGGCCTGGGCCTTTCATTTACACACAAAGTACCTGTTCCTGCTGACAAGGAAGACACAGGAATTGCAATGTTGGCCCAGATGCACAGATTCAGGTGCCCCTGAGTACTAGGTGAAATTTGGGCAATGCTTAGACTAATGACAACAGTGCTGCTTAATCCAGTTGAAGCAGCCTCTGCCCTCAAACACTTATTCCCCCTCCTCATCACTCTTCCATCACAGAGACCACAGAAGTGCTTATTTACTGCCTAGCAAACCAGGTCAGGGAAATGATCTGGCTGAGAAATAGTCTAGCCAAAAATAAAGTTATTTTTCCAGCTGGAATCTGTGTGCACAGCCAGCAATGCCAACACAAAAGAAGGGACAATACACAGACATAAATGAACAGCAGAGGATGGGAAGGACTGAAAAAGCTAGCACAGAAGTAATACACATCAAATTACAGCCTCCCTTATAGCCCAGTTAGTTTACCCTTTAGTCCTAAATCCACCTGACTATTAGAATAGAGCTAGAATCCTTTTTCCTTTTTTGTTGTTGTTGTTAAGAAAATAGATGCAGACTTTGCACTGAAAGCATCCAGAACAAAGATCTGGAACTGGGCTGTGCAGTAGAGGAAGCAGCAAGGCAATATGGAATAAAAACTTAAAGGGAGTAGGAAAATATGCTTAAATCCCTGCTATTTGAGTTCTGACAACTACAATACAGATCATTGTATTTTGGGTCTTCTGTAGTAAATTTAGAAATCTCTCAGAACAGCAAAGCATCCTCCTTCCAAAGCACAAGTTTACGCTGGATCCCATCACTCTATATATTTCTTGTTCAGCTGGTCGCTGTGGAAACATTTTCGGAGCGTGCTGGGAGTCACGTAGCATCTACCTGGGGAGCCCCTGCATTAATCCGTCACCTTCGTGAGCTCCTGTGAGCCCATTGGTTGGTTGGAAGAAAAAGGAGTCTCTTGCCCCTCCCTGCTCTGAATGAAAGACGCTTCCTCTAAATCTTGCTACAGGATTTCAGGCTCAATTCAGCTTCTTTGCGGCTTTTGTCACCAAACAAATGTGATGTCTTTGAAAGAAAGATTAACAGTTTGATGAAAGGATGCAATGGACAGCTTTGTTCTAGCCTGCTTCCCCCCGGAGCTTTCGGTCACTGTCACTTTCTTACCCACGGGAGAATATCTGTCTGACTCTCAGAGGAGATTATGGCCACCTTGTAAGATTTTGCCTCTCCTGATAACAAAGCACTGGACACTTTGAGGAGGTGATAATGATGAACTGGGGCTGGATTAGGGGCAAAGAACCTCACATTGATCTCTGAATTCTGAGAGAACACAAAGCAGTCGATGCTGGGATTCAAAACCCACCGAATGCTTAGAGAACATCCAATTCACTCTCCTGCAGGAGGGGCAAGGCTACAAGCCTAGTCAGTCCCCCAGTCATACTTCTTACCTCATCTTCAAATTAGCAGGACTAGTTAAAAGCGTTTAGGATGAGGAACAGATGGCATAGATTATAAACTGTCAAAGTTTTCATACTAAGCTACATACAAATTCTGGCCCAAGTTACCTGAAGAGTTTACCAGTTGCTGAGAAGACTGTCACACTGAGCATATCCACACAGCACAGTTCACTTGTGTTGATATTCAAGCTAATTCTGAACACTAAAGATAGGTAAGCATTTTCTGGGATAGCCTAGCTACTTCTGCACAGCACAGCTGCTGTATAAATATACCCATAGATCAACTGTCCTTTGTCCTTTTCACTCTACACACAGCCACACACCCCTTCAGCGTGCAGAATTTCAATCCATATGATATTTGTCTGCAGTAAAGCAAGACAATGCCTGTTGACTCTCTCCCTGCAAAAGTTCTATTGCCCAAGGGGCAGCAAACAGCAAAGAGAAGCTATATGCAGGGCTGGCACTAATGCCAACTGCTGCGCAGTCAGGACCTGCCACTCCCTATGTGGAACCTCTTCAAAAACAGATCACTCCTAGTAAAAGCAGACCCTGTTCTGACTTCAGTGACACACAGACTGCTCTAGGATTTCCCCCACTAGTAATTTTTCACCATTCCCTAGAGAAAGGGTTAGGCCAAGGCTGACTGATACAGTGATAAAAATACAACTTCTGGTTCTAAGAGGCTTTACCAGCATTTCCCATCAGTTCAGCAAGAAGCTGATCTCCTTTTCATGACAATGAACCAGGAGCTGAAATGGAGACAGGGTGGGCAATGATTTCTTTTACTGTGAGGAAAAAACTCTAAATAGAATCCCTGGAAAGTTGCTATGAAGACTCTGCTTCTGTCCTTCTCCTTTCACTGCAGTGCTCGGGAGGTGAAGGACTCCACCACAGCTCCCAGTTGATGGGCAGTCCTGCGCCAGTATAAATTCATGCAAGACCTCTGACTAAACAAGACCCCTGAGGCGATACAGACCTAGGACCCAAAAGCAGTGAATGCATTGCTTTATTACTGCATAGACACAAAGCCCAAGGAAAACAGACTCCTTCCCAGAAATCAAGGTAGACAATGGACAGCCAGTTACAAGCTATATCTAGCTGGCTTCGGAGTCCTCCTGCTGTGCTGCCACATGAGAGATTCCAGTCCAATCTTGAACTCCTGAGCAGGCAGTGTCCCAGGTGTAGGAGTAGACAACACCCTGTATTGCTCCTAGGCAACTCTCCCGAGTCACTACAGGAGTGGCTTGACAGCCGCTAAAGGCTCCCCAGTCCACACAGTGCTATTAAAAGTGAAGAGTGCCTTCTCTACCCCTCAAGGATGTAGCAGACATGCTTATGTATCTGTGTGTGTTTACTGCGTATGATTGCTAAGGATGCTAAGAAAGCTACTGAAAAGTCCAGTGATCATTCCAGAAATTGCCTAAACTTGGAAAGGACAGAGTCTCTTCTCCATACCTACAGTTCATGAGGTCAGTATACCACATACAGTCTGAAAACTCAGGCCATACCTTCTCCTCAATTTGATGCTGCTCTTTGAAGCAGCCTCTGTCATTTTAGTTTTCTGTTGTTCCCTTTTCTGTACTCAGCACTGACAATGCTGGCACCATAGTGCACCCTGCTGGAAAGCAGCAGTTACAGCCATCCTAGAATTATTTCTAGGGATGGCTGACTTCAGTTTTAATAGAGAAATTCAGGTACGAACTAATAACCCACTGAGCCAGCTATTCAGTTCGATTCCCACATCTGAAAGCCGACTGTTCCAATGCACACTGATCTGTTTTACGCCTTCTCTACCCCTGTGTTCTACAGCTTGTTTGTCAAATCAACTTGTATAAATGTCAGGTAACTCCATGGGATACTGTAGCTCAGCTTCAATGAGCCTAAGGATCACCTCTCCTAGCTGTGAGCCACACTAGGTATCTTGATTTACATTTTGGCTACCTCTTTTCATCCTTGCTAAGACGAAGCAGTACCCTCTCATTCATTATGGGTCTTTTAGTTTGGATTTCAGTGAGACAGTTTGAAAAGCCTTGTCCCCGTGTGGCTCTTGGCAGGCTAAGAAGTAAAGTGCTCTTGCTCTCGGTTTTCACAGAGCTGGGGAGGTGCTGCTTATTGTTAAGCAATGAAAGAGGAGGGCTCAGGTCACATCTGTGAAATGTTAGCAGAGAAGGGAGGCTGGGTGAAAGTAGGTGGCCAGCACAGCATAGCACTTTGCTGGATTTTGCAAGGCCACTGGGGAGATAGGCAGCCATTTGTCTTAGAGCCCTGATAACGGGCAGACTTGCTCTCTGCTGGCTAGCTGGCAGTTGTAAATACCTTTGCAGACACAGACTCTTCAAATGGCTGGAGACGGAGGCTGATAGGGGATTAATCGCCTGGAGGGGGCTCAAAAGGGAGTTAATTAGCTCTGCTAATGCACCGAGATAAAGCAGGTTTGCAGCTCCTGGCCTTCTTCCTTCCAGCACCTGGACTTTTGGGGCAGCCAAGATGAGGCTACCAAAATGGCCCTTGAGAGTGGCCAAAGGAGACTATCTCCCACTTAGAAAAGAAACCTCTCCATTTTCAAGGACCCATTAAGCATCAGTTTTTGCTAAACCAATAAAGAATGTGCTAATGAAGCTCAGAGGACAGGAGGTTAGTGTTCTAGCCCAGGCTACTGTTCAGCAAGCTTATTCAGCAAGTATTCAACCAAGGAAATAGCCACAAATCCCTTTGTCTGCAATGCAGTACAAGGAATGCTCCAAAACCACTGCACTTTCAGGTGAAGAAACAGAGCTACAGACTATGTGACTGTCACTTCATCCACAGTCAGAATAGTAAAGGAGCAGAAATTCTTTTCTGTCTAGGCATTTCTCATTCTCCTCTAGCTGAATCTTGAAACAGCCAGTAGACAAGACTCACTGTGATCCACTCTGCCACTGTATACTCATTTAAAATGATGTTATAAAATCTCTCCCAGCATTACAGAGTCAGCAGTTACATCTGAGAGGTCTCGGCTCCCCAGTTTAGCCTCCTCAATGGACAGCAATAAGTCAGGAATCATATTTATGTATCATAGTTTCATATAAACTATATATCATAGTTTAGGAAGTAAAGCCAGCTACACTGAGAGTCCTGTGCTTGGAGTCACTGTTACAGGAACCCATTGTCACCTTCATGTTATTCATAGAATCACAGAATGGTTTGAGTTGGAACAAGATTAAAGATCATCTAGTTCCAATCCCCTGCCATGGGCTGGGAAAACCTCCACTACAGCAGGTTGCTCAAAGCCCCATCCAGCCTGGCCTTGAGTGCTGCCAGGGATGGGGCATCCACAACTTCTCTGGGCAACCTGCTCCAGTGCCTCACCACCCTCACAGTAAAGAATTTCTTCCTAATATCTAAGCTAAATATTGTCACTGACAATGAAGAAGCCCAAGCTAAACATCATCCTCCACAGCTGTCATCAAGTTTACAGCCAGTAGTACCAGGAAATCGTCTGTTCTGGATTCCTACATACCACTGCCTGTTAAACTGAACTCAGATACACTCATGTCTGGGACTAGCAACTTATATTTGCATTTGCCCAGGAAGATATTCAGCTAAGATACTAAGAGACACAGATTCACTGATTGCACTTGATAGCTGGTAAACATGTCAGTTAAAATTTTTACCTAATATTTCATTTGAGCTTTTTTGGCTATAATTTTCAGCTGCCAGCTCCTGTTGTGCCTTTCTGTCCTATACTAAATAGATCTTCAGTACCCAATACTTAAACTCTATGGAGTATTTACATAGTGTAATACAGTCATTCTCATGTTCTTTTCCATAAGATAAACAGATTGAACTGTTTATGTCTCTCACCAGCCCTTGTATCATTTTGTGGCTCTTCTCTGCAGCTCTCCAGTTTTGCAATGTGCAGTAATCCAGTTCTGATTCCACTAACAGTACATGCAAAAGTAAAGTCACCTCCCTGTTCTTATTTGCTACGCCCTTGTTTATACATCTACAGATCACATTAGCCTTTTAAGTCTCAGGATCAGACAGTGAGCTGATGTTCAGTGGGTTGTGCCTGAATTTCTTTTCAGAGCCACAGCTTCCAGAATACAAGTCTGGTCTCCAGTACTTGCTTTTAGATATGTGATTCTGCAGGTAGCTACATCAAAATGAACTTTATTAAAATAAGCCAAATTTACCAGACCACTGTAGCTGTCTTGCCCTCATCATTAGTTGTCTCTCCACCAATAGTCTACTTCTAGATCATTTCCAGGTAAGTTGAAGAATATCAATACTGGCACTGGTCCCAGCCAAAGCCCTTTCTGACTCCTTCCAGAAATACACCCATTCAGTGACTTCTGCATCACAACTACTAATCAAAATAAATTTATGGGAATATTGCTGGGATTTATTAAAAGTTAGCATTGCAAGTATGCCACAAGTTTCCTGAGATAATGATTTCAGAAGTAACTTATCTGGCTCTGCCATTTTCATTTTTTGACAAACAGAAAGGGTTGCCTAATTCTATCCTCCTTTAGTAAATATTCTGAAAACTGTCTGAAACAGTGTTTTATTGTATTCATTTGATGTGAGTCAATATTCTCTCCAAAACAAACCAGAAACTGCCCTTCCACATTCTTATCAGCGTTTACACCATCACTTTACTTACAGTTTCCAGTACCATTACTATGCTTTCTTTTCCTCTCAATATAGTTGAAAAAACCCTCCTTAGTTGTACAGATTACTCCAGGCTATCTTGGCTTCCTTTGTAATTTTCTACTTGTTATTAATTCCAATTTATACCAACCATTAATTTTTCCCATCTTTCTGCATTCCCTTCTATATTGTTTTCGGTGGGGTCTTTTTGTTGTTGGTTTTTGGTTTTGTTTTTTAATTCTAATTCCTACTTCTACACCACCAGTGAACCGTGGTAGGCTTTTAGCCAAAAGCAGCTACTTCTTGACAGGGAATCATGACTTCTGAATGAACTCTTCTCATAGAAATCCCATTTCCACTCATATCTTTCCCTATCTAAATTTTTCTTTCCCCTTGCATCTGACATACGTCTCCTCCTGCATCTGTTTTAAACAGTGCCCTGTTGGTGTTCCTTATCTCCATATCAAAGTGATCTAAATCAGCAATATGTAACAAACCTTCAGAGTCAAGTTATTGATTTTCTGAACTGTAGTTTGAAAGCACCAAAGAACTGAATTCTCCCTCCCCTATTTTGCTTCCTCCTGAGCTTTCCATTCTACACCAGTACCCTCAGGCTCTCCTATCCGCTTCCTTTATCCTTGCAAAGTATAAGAACTGCCTGACCACAGTCACAGTAAAATGATTCTTCCTCCCTCCACTTTCACTTTCCCCATCACGCCAATGCCTGACAAGTGTCTATTATTTCATATCTACACAACATTAGGTCATCAAGTAAAATGTTGTAGGCATGCTAGGAATTGTTGCTATTTGCTTTGCCATTCAGTTATCTACAAGCACGTGTAAAACTGCCACAACTCTAGCTCCTGAAATGCTATTGCCCAGGATGCTGAACACCATGCAGTAGAAAGGACCACGCTGGCAATCTGCCAGCAGCTGAAAGGCTACATCTAATTGGGCATAAAGTTGAGCAGATTGTCTGCTGAGACTAGAGCAAACAAGCTTATCTTTAATGCAGACATATGGCCAGCAAAACCTACAGATCCCAGCATGCAACATTCTGGCCAGCTGGCCATTTGGATCAGAATGAAGCATTACATGACCTGATACTGTGGTGACAGGAGATCAGTATCGCAACCCCCCACGTTCAAAAATCATGAGTCAGGCCACTCAAATTCATGAGGCTCAAAGAGCTGGAGATTTTAAAAGGGATAAAGTGACTGAATTTGCTTTTGAGAGAGGGGTAATATTCTCCAACTTTTCTCTACAATCATTAAGAAAACTTATTTTTTCAATAAAAGCTAAGTCACAGAGTCACTTGCCTCTGGAAGCTGTGACACCAAGGAAAACCAGACAAACTTACAGTATGTTTAGGGGAGGAGCAGCAACATATTCTGAACTCTTAAAGTCCACAAATAGCCTGATAGATAGACACACAGACAGAATCTGGAACCTGCAATCATCACAAGTATCATTGGCGAAGATAAGGGTGGCAGACAGTTTTGTTACAAAACTCCAGGTTTCCCAATCTTGCACTAAACTCTCTGCTTTTACCATTGTTTCCTTTATTCAATCCAGTTTTAACTTCCTTTCTTCCCACCTCTCAGCTGTCATATAAAATCATCTCTCTGCCTCCAACTTTTCATTCTCAAGACACCTCTGTTCTCCTAGAATGACACACCAATACCTTTTATGACAGTTACCCCCTTGACAGCCATCACAGATCTTCAGTCTCCAATTAATAAAGAAAACTATTCCAACAGAATCGTTACTTTTAGACAGGTTAGAATCAGCCTTTAATCTCTCAGTCCTGTTCTTTAGGTCTTTTAAGATGCTTGAGGAATTGTAGGCAATGCAGGCTGGGAGCATCACTCAGATGCTGCTCATCCTCGATCCACTTTTTGAGCGTTTGTTGAAGGCAGAGACAATTTTTGCTTCGGTCACAGTTCTAGATGCAATAGATTTGGGAATTTCTACTTCTGCTCTGACAATAACTGTTCAAGAGAGGATCTAGCCAGGAAAGGCAAGAATAGCTTCAGAGCAAAATGGGGCGATTTGCCAGAGCTATGAACAACATGTCAGAAAACAGAAAAAGCACTGTCTGTGCTGGGTCAGGATGAACATGCACTGGCAGAGTTGAAGGAAGGTAATCCAAAAACCAGAGTCTGAGTGCCTTGCAACAAGAGGTAAGTAGCTTTGGCAGAGCTACGCTGATAAAAATCAGCAGAAAGCCTGTGTCTGCCCTCTGTTCTTTTTTTTTTTTTTCCCTCCCCACATTTTCACAAGCAACCAGTTCTCTACAAAACTCGAATGCTTGTTAAATGGGGGTGGGTTGATCTTTCTTTAATGTTTGTGCTCCTATCTGCATTGCGATAGAGTGCAATTAGGGAGGCTACATCCCTTGCTGATCCTGTAACCAGTTTCTGTGTTACCTCCTTTCCCTGACAAGCTCATTCCATCAATACCAAACCATTCGGTTCAGTCCGAAAAAGAGCAGGACAATACACCCAGAGCTGCACAGGCACCATGTTGAATCTTCTCCTCTCCCATTAAGAAGCACTCAGCTGCACTAGACTTCAGGTAATCTTAGAGAGGTAGCTTTTTTTGAAGAGACGCAGATCTGCACTATCAGCAACAACCTCTCAGGAAGGGGCCAAAGGTTTACACTTAGACTGGAGGTTGCCACAGGAAGACAAATGGGACAGTGGCACACCTGAGCCCCACTTTCTGTCTGCCAAGTCAAATTTGATTTAAAGACTTCCACAGAACTGCCCTGGCCATGTTCATGGCGAACATACAGCATGACCTGCCAGTTGCCTGGTCCCTTGGACTAGATGAGAAACAATGCAGTATGAGGTCTGTAATCTTTTGAAGGTGCCATTCAGCCACAACTGACAATGGCTAAAACCAGCTGTGATGCAAATTAGCCTTCAGACTCTTAGCCCTTGAAGCCCATTTTCTAATGGAAACACAGACAGCATGGCAGATTTATGTCCTGCTGCAGTGGCTCTGTGGTTTCAGGTGGTTTTAGGCTTCACAAAATTAAGAAGTCTCCCTACCACAAACTTTAGAAAAAAAAAGGGGGGAGGGGAATAGCAGTGATGCCTGAATTACCATACAAAACTACAGCTAAAGTTTTCCCAGGAGGTACCTAGGACCCAATTCTCCTTGCAATACTCCTTTTTCAGCCAAAAGGGCCAACTCAATGAGCCAGTGTATATAAACGGGTGCAGTCTCTCCACACTACACCTCTGGAAAAATCACTGCAGCAGGGACATTCCCAATAAGTTGAACAATGATTTAAATTTTAGTACTGTTTATGCTCTGAACAATCAAAAATGTTCAGAGTTCAGGCAGGAGTTCACTAGGTTCATTCTCAGTTCTTCTTTGTCAAAGAAAAGATTGGGGGATATATGTGTGTATATATCTATGACAAAGTCTGAAAAACTATTTACAGCATTAGCAACTCAGTGCTGTCTTTCCAGCCAGTTCCATCTGGCACAGGACCCACTCTACCCTATCCTGCTGCTCCAGGATAGGAATAAAGTAGCAAACCTAAATTCTGACTGCGTCCCAAGAATCCTTCTAGACAGCAGGATATGGAATCGCCTGGTCCAATCCAAAAAAATGCAGCAGATCAGCAAAAAGCAGTTAGAAACAAGTTATTCCCATCTCTTTAGAGAAATATCCTGCCAGAGGAATCCCTGGAAGAGGCTTTAAATATATTTAACAGCTGTCTAGCAGAACTGTAGAGATGTGAACTGAAAATACATTCCAGTATGCACATCTTCATTTCTCCTTCCACAGTGTCTAATCCCATTACAATACAAATTATTCCACACTAAGCATTTCTAACACAGTTTATCAAAGGAACATTTGATAGCTTCCCAGAGATATCAGTTTAGTGTTAACAAGAGCCCATTTAGATAAAGAGCAGCAATACTGGGTGGGACAAGAGCCATGAAATACTTCAAACCACATAAACTGCCTCTATCACTGGTAGAGTTATCTCTCCTGACTGTGACACTGGCTGTCACAGCCTTTACAGAAGTCAGGAGGGAATATGGCACTCAGGCAGAGGGGTAACTGGTGGTACGGTCAAAAGATCTTTTGTGAGGATGTGACAGCTCTGGTACACTTACATCTTATCATTGTAAGTGTTTATAATTGCTTTAAAAAAGGAATTAAGTACAAAATTTAGTTTAGGGTAAAGCTCCTTTACAGGTTTGCAGGACCTTCTCCCAAGTATACAAACTCCACAGCAACCCACATCTTGTCACCTCAGCAATTCCCAAGCTAAGATTGCCTTTCCTCTCATTGCATCTCTTGATTCTGCTACTTTTACCTTGTGGGACATCATGCTCCAGAGAGTCTAGAAAGTCAGTGGATGGGTCCAGGTCAGCCTTTTCCAGCAGGGTTTTATTCTTCAGGTTAACAGGCTCAGTAAAATGGAAATAGGAACTTAACTTTTTGGCTTCCGTCAACGAAAGACCTGCAAACAGCCATTGCTGACCATTAATAAAGTGAGCTGGGCTAACATATATTACACCATCAAATGTCATATTGTTTCTCTAAAGCCCACAGCATAGACTGTGATTCCATCCTTTCTCCAGTGGACTCCACTGAAGACCCAAAGACTTCAGATCAGCGTGTGGCAGTACTCCCTGATGCTACACGTTGCAGACCACGCTAACTGCAGTTCCAGGTAAGAAATGGGCAGTGAGTCAAGATCAACTCTTTGTGCCCATTTGGTTACATCCTATATCTAGATATAATTGCTGAACACTGACATAAACTTTATGCAGGCAAATGAAACTACAGGTTTAATGACTCAGAGCCATTACCAACTTTCCTCCCACCTTCCAGAGTTGAATCATGCACCTGAACATTAGTGGCATTGGATTCTCTCCTCACTGTTCATCTTACCCAAAGGAAAAATAAGCCTGAAATCAAACCACCAGCTAGAGAAAAAAGACATCTTAATTTACAGCCTTTATGATCAAAGTACAGTTGATCCTGATAAAGACAATGAGAATTTACCTTCAAAGTTTCTGTTTTCACTCACAGACCCAAGAGGAGTCTTCACGAATGCACCCCGAGGGATGATACCAACTGCTTTGTCTATCTGTTCTATTGTAGCTACAACGCGGGCCTCCTCCTTGATCATGGGCTTTAGAGAAAAATAGGCAAGTTTTAAAGAGAAAAAAAGTAAATTTTTGTTGCCATTTCTGAAAATAAACTCAAAGTGACAACAGAAACCACAACAGGCTCATCAGCTTGGAGCTCAATGGCACCAAAAGGAGAACTTTCTTCTCATAAGAATGTGGCTAGGAACAGTCTAGAGTCACCAGAGAATTAACCATCCCTCCCCTTCACCCATGCTTTCCTCCCTCTCAATTACGCTGCTTATGACTTGTCCATTCAGTTACATAGAATGGTACCTGTAGTTCCTATGTAAAGCTTCAGGCACAGCAGTGAGCTGTGCATAATAAAACACAAAGGAGAATATTTCTGAGCTGTGTCTAACTCCAGGAATAACTGTAGTAAGAGTTCAGTCAAGAAACCATTGCTACACAATGACAGCAAAGAGGACATTGTGTGTATTCTGCCTGAACACAGGCTCAAGCTGCTCATTACAAACAAGGGGTAGGAGCCACCACCTGTCCAGTGTGAGGGGCAGGACTGCAGTAAAGAGAGTTCAAAAGCGTTCTGCTGTATTTACCTCCTTACCATCTTCAAGCAATCTTTCAGCATCTTCTGCATTTCTCTCAGTGTACTCGTATTCAAAAGAAGGATCCCCCTGGAAACGGCCCTTCAGCCGCCCAGCCTGCGTAACCATCTCCTTGGTCACTGGTGGCAGGAGGCTCCATTCCACGCAGTTCAAGCTGCCAGTGACAAGCAGGACACAGGCCAGAGCCCGATGAAGAACAGGGCTCGATGCGGCCTTGCCATCCCCATCAGGGCACAGCAAGGCTCACTCCAGGAGAGCTGGGGAGCCCCCAGCGCCCTCTTTTCTCCCCCCAACCCACTAACCAGCCCCTCGAGGTCGTTTAGGCCTCCCCGCTCCCACCTCCCCACAGGGAGGAGTGGCGAGGCCCAGGCCGGCCTCCGCACCTGTAGAGGCGGCTGCGGGGCGCGGCGCGGTCGGGGCCCAGCCCCTCGGCGATGTAGTAGGCACCGCGCACGCCCTGGATGCAGCCCCAAAACCAGACTCGCTCGAAGCGGTAGTCGCGCCGGAGGAGCAGCAGCGAGGACCACAGCACCGCTCGCTTCTCCGGGCTCAGCCCCAGGCCGCCGCCGGACACCAGCTCCAGCGCGACGGGCAGCGACGACGCCTCCATGGCGGCTCCGCGTCGCCGTTGCCAGGCAACCGTTGCCAGGTCTAGCGGGCGCCGAGCGGGTGAGGCTAAAGGTGACGACCTGCTTCCGCTGGAGGGAACGTCAATCAAAGTCAGCGCCTTGGCACCGGCGGGGGTGCGTGAGGGTAAGCGGCGCCGCCATGGCGACGGCTGATCCCACCTCTCCGCTGCCATGGAAACGGCGCCGGTGGGCGCGGGCGGACAATGGCGAGCGCCTGACGGACGCGGCCTGGCCTGGGGAGACAACATGAGACGGGGTTTCCCGTGCGCTCAGCGGCCCCCTGGGCCCGGGCCTGCCTTCCGCGGGTCGCTGAGGAGAGCAGGGCAGTCACGGCGAGGAGGCTGTGAGTCAGGCAAAGAAGGACAGAGCAGGGCGCTGGAGGGCCCGCAGGCAGCCCCCCCTGCGGGCAGATCTGGCTGTGCCCGTCCTGCCTGTTAGAGGTGCCTTTCCAGCATAGGTGTTCCTCAGTTTCAAAGGGCCTGAATCCAAAGGTATGTCCAAAACCAGGAGGGCATGTAATTGTATTGCACCTTAGCTGGGATACCACAAAGGGCTCCATTTTCCTCATTTCTTACATGATCAGCAGAAAAAGAAAAAAAAAGCTCTCCGAATGTCACTACTTAGAGTGTCATTTTTACAGACCTATCTAGTTCATGTACCTCTATAAATAAATAACTTACTTATAAATGACAGCACTTGGATCACTCTTTGTGGCCTCATTTTGCTGAATCACATACAGACAGACATCCACAAAACAGCTCCTGCCCTATAAAATCTTGCCTTTTGTATTAAGCCAGATTGCGATAAATAAGTAATGAGATTGTGCAGCTGCTTAGACAAATAGAATTTCTGTTTGGCGTCTTCAGGAAGTTTAAGCTTTTATATGCGTGCATTATATAAATAAATATACGTGTATGCGCTTACTTTTAAATCTATTGTCACGTCATAAATTCTTGGATTTCTTTTTCATCCATTTCCTGTTCACTACTAAGGAAAACACTGATCCTGGGACCGCTGCCTGTAGCAGTCATCACCTGCTTGTGTGTCAAGTGAGATGCTTAATGAGCTGTACAGCACGCAATTAACCCATTAGTTTTACTTACACCACACAAAAAGCAACTCAAATTCCTTAAGGTTAACCATCTCTCTCTGACATGGGTCAGGCTGAACACACAGGAGTGACCACAAATTTTTTGTCCGCACTGTCACCTGTCACTGTGCTATGGTCTAAATTTTTCTATGGGAATAGGAATTTTCAGGCTTTGTAAATTCATTTAATAACTCATGTCTCTAGAAACCATGTGTTAGTATTTTGTGTTATGGCTGTTATCTGGCCAGTAAACAGTAGAACTGCAAGCCAAACTCATTTTATACAAGTCAGAAAGGCAACCTGAGACCATAATGAATTTTTGCCACTGTCAACCACAGCTGGATTCAAACCAGATGCTAACAGCTGAGAGGCTCTTTAGCCTGTTATGGATCTTCTGAGCCACCCAGTCTAAAGTCTTTGCTTGTCCTGACTGAAGATTATCAAAAAGGAAATCTATAGCTTAAGGAAATTCTTCCTGATTCAGTAAAGTCTGGTGGGTAACTGTACTCCGCTTTGCTTTGTCTTGACCCCAATTACTAAATGCTGATAAGGATCGAGAAGTAAGTGGTTGCATTATTTAACAAATGGAAGGTCAAAAGAGCTGCTATTCAGCAAGGTCAAAGGTTACCATCACTGTTATTAAACAGTTTCAAAGCAGTTTCTCCCATCCATTGCCATCCCGGGCTCAAACAAGATGTTGCTCCATGGCTGGACAGCCAGGAGGGAAGAGGCACCAAACATCCTTCAGCCAGCTCCTGGGTAGGTGGCTTTTCTTAGAGACCTGCTTCAGGAAGGGAAGGTGCCATGCTCCAGCAATGCACAGCAGCTCCCATTGGAGGACTGAGCTCTCCTGCCTTTGCTCAGAACACAAACCTACCTCTGTGCCAAACAGCTTCGGCTCCTCCCAACTCCACACCATTAGAACTAGCATCTTTTCAGCTGAGAAATCAAACTCAAGTTGTCTTCCACTCATCTCGGGCAAGGTACTGAAGCTCACAGAACTGTTTGAAGTATCAAACATCTTGAAATACATGTAAGTTACTGCTGAGTGCACGGTGGCTCTTAGGTGCTTGCACAGCTTTATAAAACATTTAAAAATACTTTTGGTGATGTAGTAGGAAGTGAGCTCAAATTCCTTCATGGTCTTTTGTATCCTTATCTCAAAAGAAAGAAAAATACTTATTAATCCATATCACCATTTCTGACAGTACAGATTAAGAAGGCTGCCCTCAAAATACTCTTGCAGGACAACTGTTACACTGTCCTGGGCATCCATTATGCTGACACTGCTCACAAGTTATAATACACCATCCAGGTCAGTTTTTCATGTGGCAAGGGCAGCCTGCAGTTGATTCTGAAGCAGGAAAAAATATATAGAGGCTATTCTTCCCAGGTGTGTTGAATATGAAATTATTCCTGCCAGATGTGTTGAATATAAATTCTGATTTTCCTCCCAATTATCTCAAAAGTTCAGACTGTCTGTAGCTTCAGAAACATTGTGACTTTGAATTATTTTCCTGCATGCAAGTCATTACTGTGTAAGGCAAATAGGATAGTAAAAGATAGCAAACAAGAAAGGAAAGTACAGGTTTTTCCTCAATAAGGAAGGCATGATAGATGACTGCTTGATGGAAGGGGAGGAGATTATGGATGACAAACAGTTAAACAAACTTCAAGAACTGCAAAGTGAAGCCTTGAGCAATGCTGAGCATAAAGTAAGGAACTGGAGCCAAGGAGCAGTTTAATAGCAACAGAAGGGACCGGGGATGTCCCTCCATGGTACAAAACAGACACTTTACTTTGTCTTAGAGATTATATTAAATATGACGAAACCCTGGAAATACTTTGAGTGTAAACAGTTCAAAGCAAAAGGATGCATTCTGGCTTGTCTGGGACCAACATAGTTTTCTCCATTACTAAGACCTGAGCTAACTGTCTGCAGTCACTGGGAGACTTGGAGACAAAAGGGTGAAGGTGCAATGTGTGCCATGGGCTGGGTTCCTCCACATCTGGAATCCCTGCAGTAGCACTCTCAGTAACAAATCAGCAAGAAAGCAGGCTAGTAGGTCAGGATGGGAACAGCTGCACTGAGATAAAGAGGAAATCTGCAGGATGACTGTGACAAGCCTTCCCTGGTGATTCTATTTGACATAATCCTGGGCAGGCAATATGCCCAAAAAAAGTGGTTATCCTGCCCTACTTATGAAAAGACAGGCAAAAGAGCCAAAGAGCTTTGTCATTTTGTGACTTGGAAGTTTGTTATGTCTTTAAGGTTCACTTCATGCTTTTCATCACTCCCCTAACAACATCTGTCTTCCTGACTGCTTTTGGCACAGTGGGCAGGTAAAGAGTTGACTGGGGTAAGAAGTACCAATGTACCAATTGTATCATCTTGCCTGGGCATCACACAGGTAGCTGTAATTCTCCCAGCTGCACCAGAACACGCACATCTGTCTGTGTGTTTTTCAGGTACACAGAGGGTTGAGGTGCAGCCCTGTAACCTTGCACCCACCATGGTGCCAGTAAAACTGCCAACGGTCTGAGTAGGAGGATGCTGTTGAGGAACCCTGGGAAAGACAAAACAGTCAGAAACTTCTTAAGTGTAGTCCTGACTGCAATTAGGCTTCAGGAGGATTTAATGCATTGGTATAGGTATTATCCACATTTCAGAGTGCCCATCATCCTAGTGTCTTGGCACTTAATATTTTCCCAAATAACTAATACACCTTTTTTTTTTTTTTTAGACATCCTAAGCAAGGATAGGCACTGCATGAAAGACTGCTTAATTGTTTTGGTGATTCCCTGGAAGCAGCTTGCTGATGAAGATCCCTGGTCTTTATGAGTTCAGTTTTTAGGGCTGATACTCATCTTGTCTCCACGAGCTGCACTTGCTACAGAAAAACAGTGGAAGAAGATGTCTTATAGTGGCAGAAACCTGAATGGTTTAGGCTTTTCAGAACCTTGACCAAGACTACACATCACAGAGAAGAATGAGTCAGCATCCATCAGTAAGCACAGTCTTGCTATAACAAGGTTTAATCAACTTATACTTGGAAGGAAACCCAACATGTGTGCTGCTTGCAGGTGGCTCCAGGCAGAACTCTCTCCACCAGGCAACAAAGACTTGGACAACAAAGATGTGAGTCATGTGTGAGAAAAGCATGTGGCAACCTGACAATGGGATGAGCTCAGAGTGGAAGTGTGGAAGTGGATGCAGGGGAGCTCTGGAATCAGAACAATTGACAAAGCAGATCTCATTATCTGAAGATGACATTTTCAGAAAATATCCTCCTTCTAGTAGGCTTTACTTTATGTAGGCAGACTTATTCCCATTGGAGACATTGGTGCATCTCCCTTTGCCAGATAGTCAAAGACCACTTCCCTTTCCTTGTATCATTTTCTATAGTGATTGCTATTTTCAACACTTTTTTTCCCCCTTAGGAAAGTACTTCCAGTCTGAAATTTCTGCTCAGTATCACACACCTGCTTAGAACTATTAACCTTTACAAACCTGCAGGAACCAGACACCAGCTCAGGTGGGGTGGTTGGCTTCAAATGTCTGCATCCTCCAAGCATCAAACACCCAGAGAGGTGTTTGCATCCCCATCTCTGAAGTAGCCATCCCCTCAGCAAGCCTTTTGCCTTTGTGTGGATTCACTCCCCACCTTCCACTGAATTACTTTGAAGGACCTAGCTGTGTCATGCTGACACTTTTATGTCGTTTCTTTTCCCAGTGATAGAGTGGAGCCACGTAAACTGTATTTGAAATTATGAGGAAACGAGGGCTTCCTGCACAGCATCTGCTGCAGAGTCTGTCCCTCCCCATGCAGCTTGTGGGCCTTACCCAGCCAGCCTTAAAGTTGTACTAACAAAGGAGGGTTTCCCTCGTTTTTACTGAAAGACTGAAATATATGTTCTTTCTAGTTCTGGAGAAAATGTTACTCTGAAATTTCCAGCCTTTCTTTCCCCCTGTGCTCAGTTCTGGGCAGAGATTGAGGAAATCTGAGATGACCCAGGAGAGAGAAAAGCAGAGACCTCTGCCTAAACTGTTTGAATAGCTAATACCCTTTCCAAATACTGGCACCTGGGAATCCTTTAATGACTTGGATGGTGCTTTGGGTAGACTGAATATCTCCTTTCAGAACAAAGACTTATTATTATTATTTATTTATCTGCCTTAAATCTTACAAGCAGTTAGAAAGTAACTCTTTCTTGTATTATATTCCTGTTCCTGTGCTGGATATCGTGAGGCCAAAGTGTGCCCTCATTTACTCTGATTTAACAAATCTATATTAGGGCAGATATTTCAGATTTAGATCAACTTTTCAAAGAGCAGAATTTGTCTCTATTCATTCAATAAAATCTTAAACACACATTGAAAAAGGGAATTATATGTCAAAGATTCTAAATATTAAATGGATGTGTGCCTCCAACATAGCTATTGAAAAGCTAAGTAATCGTTTGTAACTGCGGATTGTCGCTAGACCACCCTGTAAAATGTATTATGTCCTCTGTGTTGGGAAATTGTTTTAATCAACTGGACTTTTATTGATATTTCTTTATTGACAGAGCTCCAGTAGGAGAAATTTTTCCTTCTTGTCTGCTTAGAGATTCTACTAGATCTAAAGAGAGAATGCAGTCTGTGGTTTCACGGGCATGCACGAAGACTCTTAATAGTCTGATCCAGAGGCATAATCCTTTGAAATATATTTCATACCTCTTTCCTTCTTGCCTTGATTTGTTTATCATTATTTGCATCACTCCCAAAGCCTGATTAACTCTATAAAACCATAATTTGTAGACTTGAGCCACACAGTTCCTTGTAGACTCTAGCCTTTCTTGGTTTGATCTTTTTTCCAGTTCTCTCACCTTTAAATAGTTGAAAGAATTTGTAGCAAAACCCTTGCCTCTACCAGCTTCCCCCTCAGAATTTCCTGCAGCACGGTGAACTTGACCTTGTCCAGGAAGGTCTGGAGGTCATTGCAGGTCTGAACTAGGGAAGTTTTCTCAATGACAATAAGAGAAACTACTTGCCCAAGCCCCCACTGTGAGTTTGTCAATGCAACAGCACAGCACTATGCCAGTAGAAAATGGGGTGCCTTACACAATCAGTTATTTGGGCTTTATAGCCAGCCACAGGGTAATTTCATGCTCGCAACAACCTTTGAGGCACAGAGACACATCTGAACTGCAAGGCCTGGAACTGTTTTCTAGCTTGGAGGCCCAGATGTGCACTGCAGTCACATCCTGCTTGCTTGTCAGGATGCAGTCTGAGTGTGTAACCGTCTGCCCTCTCCTCCCTCTCCTCGCTGCCATGCTTCCAGCTTTCCATTGGAAAGAAAACTGGGATTGAGGGCAGGGGAGTGGGTGATGTGGTGAACTCCTGGTTTAGACAGCCATATCTCGTACCTCAGACTAATAACATCTCATCACAGAGCTTTACTTGGCACTGCTGAATGGGCTGTTACCAACTTCTGAGCACCTGAAATATGCAGGTATGGACTACAGTGGTGCTTTTGAACCAAATTTTCCTTCCTACTAAATTGTTTTGGGAAAGAGCTGTTCAGATCAGTACTGACTGATCTGGAGACCTAGTTCTAGGACTTCAGTGGGTCTCCACATGCCAATGCTTGATCAATTTCAAAATACAAAACAACTTTTCCTTTTCATTTAACCACAGCTTGCTTTTTGCCCCTGTTTACCCAGAATCACAACTTGGCAGCTTGAAGTCATTTATCTTTGAAATGATGGGTCACAGCTGTATGAACTTGGCTGATGGTAGGTGAAAGCTGTAGCCTATTTCAAAACATTATCCATTTGATGTAAGCAGAAATAGAAGCTTAGGTAGGCTGTTAGATGTGTGTATTGCTGAGTGGCTGGTAGAATAGTGTTTTGAAAAAACAAATCATGGACTATATCTGGGTTAAAATACAGATTTGACAACAGCCAGAGGCTACTGGTTGAAGCCTAGATCTGGAAGAAGTCAGTGCAAAGGTTTCATTGATCTTGCTGGATCAGAATCTCATCTGTAGAGTGTGAATGAGGGGCCAATGGAACATCAGCAGCAGAAAGGACAGTAAAACAGTTGTGGTAAGGTTGGGACAATGATGTTTTGTGTGGAAAAACAAAATTATAAACTTACAATATGAACTTGATGAGAAAGTTAAGTGGTTGCAAGGTGGCTATATGCTCTGAATAAAAGCTGTAAGATAACATCAGGGGAGATGATTAGAGTGTAGTCTGGGCTCTGGTCCTTGGGAGTACCTCTCTCCTAAAGGAAGCGCACAGCTGCTCCACATTACTGACTATGCGGACTCCTAAGGGGAGAGATGCCTCACAAATGACTTCTTGTGAGAGCGCAACAGCACATTTCAAACTCCCAGAGGATTTCTGGTTGCAATTATATAACAATAGTAAAGTCCATTGAATTGGTTGCTTAAGCCAGAAGTAACCTTGGCTGATGACTAGCTGCCTTGTATGCGGTAGAAATCTTACCATGTAAATATTCATAGACATTGTACCCACCAGAGCAGCCCCCTTACTCAGTAGTAAGAACATCAAGGCACTCATTCCTACCCTATAAGAACTGGTTTAGGAGAAGGCAGCATGCAAGAAATCTCTTCTCTGTTCAGTTTAAACAGCACCTCCTTGAGTGCTATGAACAACTCATGAATAGTATTATCATTTCTCCTCTCCACTGTTTTTAAACTGAGAGTTCTAATGCTAATAGAACCTGCAGGTAGCAAGGGAAGCCTTTGTTTATGCAGTTAGTAAGTACTTCTCTTTTTTAAATCATATATTAAAAGTATTCTTTCTTTGAAGGTTATGACTGTAGAAAAGACCTAGGGAAGATGAAGAAAACTCTCTCATTCAGGTTCTGTGTTCCAGAAGTAGATGTGAATTGTGTTCTATGGGCAAATTGTGTTGATTTTTTTTTTTTTTTTTTTTTTTTTTTACCGGAGTTGGGTCAAAAAAAAAATG
>VZRU01004505.1:17966-36083 GCA_013398155.1 Pedionomus torquatus | reverse complement strand
TTTTACTGTTACAGCAGTTGGGTCAAAAAAATAATGTGTCTAGTGGAGGTAGTCTAGACAGCAGGCCTGTGAAAGTAGGGAGCAGGCAAGCAGCAGTTATGGATTTCACTGAACTGATTTTGTGCAGCAAAATCTTGGTAGACAGTGCCCTCTTTATTCCACAAAGAAGAATGCAACCCTCTGAACTGCTGTTGGAAGAAGCAAGCAAAATTCTGGCTAAGTAATATGTTGAAGAGATGCCAGCCATTCAGCCTAGCCTGCTTAATCTTTGTGCATTTGGAAATTCTGTGCAAGTTAGGGCTCCTCCAGCCCAAAGTGGAGACCCCAACAAGTATTTGAGCAAGAACTTTTGTGTCCCTGCAGGGACATCTAACAGACATGGACACAAGCCTTTGCCAGCAGGAATAAATGAGGGGCCTTGGCGCTCTGTCCGGAGAACAAGAACTGTATCCACTTCAAATGGTGTTTCCAAGAGCAAAGACTCTTGGAATCTGGAACGTTTGCAAGTTCCAAATCACAGAATCTTCATGTTTGGAAAGGACCTCTGAGATCACCAAGTCCAACCATACACACACAAAAAACCCTTACAGTCTCAGCCACTAGAGCATGACCTGAAGTGCCACATCTGCATGTTTCTTAAATACCTCCAAGGATGGTGACTCCACCACCTCCCTGGACAGGCTGTTCCAGTGCCTGACCACTCTTTCAGTAAAGTAATTCTTCCCAATATCTAATCTGAACTGACCCTGCTGCAACCATTTCCTCTGGTCCTGCCATTATTCACTTGGGAGAAGAAGCCAGCACCCACTTCTTTACAACCTCCTTTCAGGTAGCTGCAGAGGGCAAAAGTCTTCCCTCAGCCTCCTCTTATCCAAACTAAACATGCCCAGTTCCCTCAGCCTCTCCTCATATACCTCGAATGCAGGCATACAGTGAGATCTTCACTTATTATATTCCCTGTTCCTCTACTGGAGTTCAGCCAGGCTTGTCACAAGCTGGAACCACCTCTTGTCTCCCAATTTTGGTAGCAACAAGAAGGTGAGTCTTTTCAAGGAGTCTTCCTGATCAAAAGAAACATAAAATGCAGAGATGCCAGGGGCTAAGAGGAAATTGTTCATGCTCCAGGGAAAGTTTCTGGGCTTAGAAGCAAACTTGCATGGGAAGGATCTGAAAGTAGCCTATTGCCCAGTGGCATGAAAATGCATGTGATGAACAGGCTGCACTCAGAATTGGGAGCTGCAGCAGCTGCTGAGCCTGGCACAGGCACACAGGTGCTATAGAGGCCTCAGCTCCTCGCAGTTCCAGGAACTGGAGGAACAGGCGGCCAGGAGGAGCAAAGAAAACACAGCCTGAATAATCAGGAAAAGAAGATAAACTGTGCTGAGAGGCAGTGGCAGCTGGTCTTCAGAGAACAGGCTGTGTAAATACCCCAAGGGCCTTGTGCATCATCCCTGGGAAGCTCATCCCTGGAGAGGGATTCAGCTGGATCACCACACCACTTCACACTGGAGGTATGTTTACTTCTGCACAGCATTCAGTGTTTCCTGTGAGAACATTCCCCTGCTCATAACCAATATATGCTGACCTTTCAACAAGCAGCGTTTCTTCTCTGTGTCTATACACATCTGTCCATGCCAGGAAAAGTGTCCAAATAAATTATTTACTGCTCATCCTCTTCTAGGCACAGAAGGCAGAGGTACAGTCCAGTCCCACTTTTCCCAGTGCCAAGCAGGGAGATCAGCCACCAAATAACAGGATTCTTCATTTTGTCTTCTATGCGCAGGTGACATACAACGTTGTTTCTCTACCTGTATGTTCTTATACTTGAAGCCATTTGTAAGACAGACTTGCCTGGCATAATTTTCAGCATCGTATGTACTGACAGCTCTACATTGATATTGTTGCAGTGGTTGGGATGGGTGACTTTCGGAAGAGGAATGCAGCTTGCCAGCACAATGAAGTTTCGATGCCTGCTGCTAATGTTGCTTCTGGCTGTAATTGTGCAAGCCATCATTCAATGAGTATTTAACAAAAGGTATCATAGAGTTTGTCTTTCTAATTTACCCTTAGGACTACTTCGTGACTGCTACGTCCTTTGCTGTGTTTCCCTCTTCTCTCTCTGTGTTTGTCCCTCCCCTGGATCTCCAGCAATGTGTCTTGTTACATTCATTCCCTGCAATTCACTGGTAGTTTTGCCATTGCTGGAGGTACACGGCTGGAGGCACTGACTTTGACATAATATCCAGTGATCTTGGCAAAAGAACTGACCCCAGCCTAGAGCTGTGGGTTTCCTTACAGGGCTCTGCAGAGGCCTCACACAGCAGGGATGGCTGAAGGAGAAGAACAGCTGAAATTATTTACTATCAAACAGTTGTTTTGTAAAATCTGAGGTTAGAATCAGAAGACAAGTGCTGTCAAAACAATGTTTAGGTGCCTTCCAGCCCTCCTCTGCACCTGGACTGTAGTTCTTATAGCAGTGAGACATTTGGTCTTGCACCAACCAAATCCTTGGGCTCTCTTCCCCTGTCCCTAGGCACTAGTTTCCACCCTCCTATTCCATTATTTTGGTACCTGTCATCACCCAACACCTGGTTCAGCAAAGGAGCTGGCTGACAGAAAACTTTCAGTGACTGATTTACACTAGGAAATTGATGCATAAGAAACTTCCTAGTACAGTCTACACCAGTGGCCTGTCAAGTGTACTACAATGCTACAGCCACACTGTGCTTACTCCCTGACACAGGCAAGGTCCCTGCGCTAAAAAAACTGTCAGACCGCTTCAGAAATGAAAATAAGAGAGATGTGCCCCATGTCAGGGATGTGCCCTGTTTCCAAGCATGCACATTACTTGAAGTGTTTATTTCATGCAGAGGAAAGGAACTGGGATTAACTGTTGTCTTTATTCTGCAGGTGAGAGGCAGGTGGTAAAAACAAACCATAAGAGTGGAAAACAAATGTAAAGAAAGAACTTAGGCGTTCAGAAAAGGAGGTGAAAGGGACTAATCGCATGGTGACTCCTGGGATCTACTTCTGAACTTGCTGTCCCCACTCCATAGCTCTCTATCAAAGAGAGATATTTATTGTTTATTGGCTGTTGATGGTGCCCACAGGCTCTAAATTAGAACATATAATTATTTGCATTTACTGCAGTACCAAGGAACTTTTGCTGTGGATCAGAATCTAGTTGTTGTAGGAATACAAACAAACAGAAAACACAATAGCACAGAAAAAAGCAAAGTTGCTTTCAGTCTAAGTAGCTAAAAGAAAGAGCTGGAGAGAGAAAGCATTATCACCTCCTTTTCATGGATAGGAACTAGAGCATTAAGAGATCAAATAACTTGCCCAAAGTCATAGAGAGGGTGGGCCAGGAAGTGAACCAAATCCATCAGGA
This sequence comes from Pedionomus torquatus, assembly GCA_013398155.1. Taxonomy (NCBI): domain Eukaryota; kingdom Metazoa; phylum Chordata; class Aves; order Charadriiformes; family Pedionomidae; genus Pedionomus; species Pedionomus torquatus. Next base: position 32,692 of record VZRU01004505.1, on the reverse strand, counting down.
GCCCTTGCAATCCCAGTTCTTCTTTGCATAAGGACTCTGCTCCACCTGGGCAGGGAATGTGGTCATTCAGCTTCCAGGCAATAGTCTGAAAGGGGACATAAAACTCCCATTTTAGGATGCAAGTTAAGTTGTAGTTTTCACAAGATACAAGAACTAAACTTCAGGATTTCTGTAAAAAACTGATGTTGCTAATGACTAGCTACTCAATTCCATGGACCCATTAAAAGAACTCAGTCAGATTATCTCTGTGGTTATGCTCACTTGCACCTGTGACTTGCCTAAATCTGACAATTAACAGCAGGTGCAATAAACACCTAAATACTAAGCGGAATGTTTTAGGACAGTAGATCAGAGGAACTAAAGACTTGGAACAAAACTCTGGTTTGTGCTGTCTATTTTTAATGGAGGGATGGAAAAGACAGCTTGTTTTTCCAGAGGCTGAAGTGGTTGCAGCCACTTGCTGTATTGCAGGTGGGCAGTGGGCACGCAGCTGGTGGCTTCTGTGAGCACATTAATTTGCCACTGTCATCACAGCTGCTGGAGATCCATTCCAGCATCCTGCCCTCTGTAAACAGAAGCTCATAACCACCAAACACCAGGCGTCTCTGGTCCAGCATCAGCTCAGGGAGCCAGAGAGCTGCTTGCTGAAAGCTGCCTTCTATTTGCTTGCAGATGTGTCAATATTTACTAAGTGAGGCTCCACTTTTGCCCAGCTGCAGCATGACAGCTTTGCCACTCTTGCGCTCAGTGGCCCTATCTTCCAGCATTAACATCAGTAGGTGATGAGTGACCAGGCTGGCCTGATAAATGAGAAGAGATCTGCAAACAGAGAATAGCAAACACTTCCTGGGGGGCTCAGGACACCTGCTGAGAAAGATGTTCTTTTTTGCAAGGATCAGGTAGCATATGATGCTGTATCAGGAGAGACACAGGAAAGGTGCAGTTGGTGGTGTTAAGTGCTGGGGATGGCTGTAGCCATTTTTGCTGCGATTTCAGTAGAGCCCTGTAAGTGTAACAGCCTGGAGCACGTGGCAAGGAATGGGGAAAGACAGTCCAAGAGATGCACCAGCAAAAATAGCCCCTCTCCTGTATGTGTAGGAGTTGGGAAAGGACATAGGATACGCTTAAGGGAAAAGTGCTGTCACAGGCTGGAAGGCATTGAGCTCCACTGCACAGTTACAGCTGCAGTACCTCAGTTATCAAATGTGCATGAGTGAGTCATCATATGCAAATAAAAGTCAAGAGGCCAGTTTCTGCCATTAAGTCTTCAAGCTTAATTCTCTGGGATTTTACAGCTATTTGTGGATACTGTGGTGGTAGGCACATTACAACTAACAGTTTGAATTTGGCTGGAGCTTATTGGCGTGTTCTGCTCTGCCTTAGGTGGACAATAGCTCCCAGTGGTGGGTTCTGGCAGAAGGGAGGGATCAGTAAACAGTAGAAAGGGTTTAGAGATAGTGAAGGAGAATATTACAAAAAGAATAAGATGTTCAGTATGGTCTGTTTCTTCTTGGTTAGGCTTTTTCCATCCCTCTCTCATCCATTCTCTCTGGGGAAAGATATTTAAATGACTGAAGACTGGGCCTGTTTGTACTGTCCGAATGTCACAGAAGCATAAGTTCTACAGAAGCTGGCTGAGGCACCTTCAGAGATGTCAATGTGGGTGGCAGCATTTCCCTGAGGATTTAGGAAAAATAGAGAGAGTGAGAAAGGAAGACATGAGGAGAAGGAGTCCAGCCATTGCATGAGCAAGTGATGGCTTCATACAGCAAAATGCAGAATAAGGGAGGCAGGGATAGACAGAGTATTGAAAGGAAGGCTATGGACAATGAAAGGAAGACAGGAAAATGATACAAAAATTGGGAATAATGTAGTTTAGGCATTAAGTGAGAAAAACAGCTTTTTTTTTTCAGCTGAACTGAGTCAGGCAATGTCAGTAGCCCATTCATTCTAGCTTTGCATCACAAATGGTTTAATGTGGCTTGGAACTAATTACCCAGTGTTCAGATCTCCTTTCCCATTATGTATTGGACAGTTCATCTTAGTGGAAACAGCATCCCACAGTTAAATACTCACATCTTATGATCTCTGGGGTTCATTTAAATGAATTTTTACAGAAAGGTTACCCCATGAAAGAAGCTGCCACAGTAGAAAAGGGTACCAGCAGGGCCATACTCAGTACTGTCCTCTGAAGAGCAGTGCAAGGCTGCAAGGATCTCAGCCCTGCTACCCTAAACTAGTACAGCCTGAGGCAGACAGCAGCTACAGCAGGCTACCTCCCAGGAGCAGGGTGGACAAGATCATCCAACATCCATTCCCCTTTAATCTCTTGGTCCTTTATGTTTTGGTGCAGCACTTATGTGCATAATGAGTTGCATGCTCTGGCACATCCCCAGCCAGTGTCCTGGATGGTGGTTACTCAGGCAGGCAGTGCTGCTGGGACTGAAGAGCTCACTGAGGCTGGGATGTGTCAGGAGACAGTGCAGCCAACAGATTCAAGTGTGTTTCTGATGGCCTAGCTCCTTCTGCCCTCCAAACTCAGCAGGATCCTCAGGGCTCACCAGACCCCATCAAGAAGAGGCTGAACCATGCAAACTGGTTCCCCTCCATATCACTGCTTCCAGTCATTCTATTAGAAGGGGCTCATGCTGGGACAACCTCCAGGGCTTCCTTTCACGCACACCCCATTACACAGTTAGTGTCTGCACCTGCAGGATTTACTCACCATGAGCTACCAATGTTTTTAACAGAGTGTATATGCTATTGAATATATTGAGTTGTGTTTGGAGAAACGGAAAGAAGGGAATAATGTACTGATGGTCTTCCACAAAGGCCTTGTGCTTTCTCAGCTCCACCATTGCCTCCAGAAGTTCACTGCAGCCCTAGGAAGGGAGCCAAAGACTCCAGCTGAGAAAAGCGGTCACAGATACTCTGTGGCGTGTATCTCCATTTAACACCCTGCTGAAGGAACTCACAAAGTAACATCCAGGGCAGCAGTCTGAAAGGTGAAGGCTCCTTGTGATAAAGTTTAGACAGACTTCAGTAGGGGAGGTGCTTTTCTCTCAGAACAACCTATGAAATTCTAGATAACTCCTTCCTGCCACAGTGTTTGATGGCATCCCTGCAACTCCTCTGGGTCAGGAAGCAGAGAAGAATAATAATTACCTTCTACTTCTAAGCCTTGTGAAACATGAAGGCCGGGATCCATGCAAATACTCATCATCCAGGAAATCACCAGCAAAAGGAACATACACAGGACTGCATTTAGATGTAGTTAGCTACTAGCATCTTCATGACAGCACACTGCAGTCAGGAGCAGTAATGATGGCAGTATCACACGTCGAAGAGCAGTTCAGATGGAAAAGGGGATGTAAGCAATATGCAATGGGACAGATGTTGGACGCCAGCAAAACCAGAGCAGCTCCAAAGGATTGTGAAATGACCCTTTTCCATGTCCAGCTGTAAGACAAAGCTGGCTGGATCTATATTCCCAAAACTCAGAGCAAGGGAGGATGAATAAAGCATGAGGCCCTAAACAGAAGGGGCTGCTGGCTTCCAAATTTCCCAGACCAACATAATTTTGCGCTAGATGGTGTGTCTCTGCTTTGGTGGATGTGTTCTCCTCTTGAAGTCAAGAGTGGAAAGGGTAGGATAACGGTACCCTGCAGCTAAAGTACAAGAGCAAGAAAACACCTGGAAAGCTGAGCTGCTGTCCTTCTAACACATCTAAGCAGGAGCCAGTGATGGCTGTGACCTGTTGGTGACTTACCAGCAGATATTTGGATACCTTTTCCTGCCCCCATCTCTGTGCTAGGGGTACAATTCTGGACTTTATTGCACTTTCTCCCTCAGGGTCTGCATAGCAGGGAGGGGCTGTTATGGCTGGAGAGCCCATATAGCTGTGGAAGTTGTTGCTGTTCTATGGGTAGTGACTGTTCAAGAGCTCAGCCCCTCTTTGTTTTTTTCCTTCCACGCTTACAACAGCTTTATTTTCCAGAAGCCAGTGAAAACAGGATATGATGAAATCAAATTAACCTCTCTGACAGCTTCTCCCAGGAAAACAGCCTATGGGCAAGGACCCTACAAAGCCAGGAAGGAACAGCCAGGAAAAACAAAACTATCTTCGCAGTGACTTCCCCTCCAGCTAGGGGGACTTCTGCCATGTCTTCCATAACAGAACAGTTTGTATCTCACTCATCACATCACTGCATAGGTCATACTTGAATGCATTGCCAGATACCCTTTGGATGTTGCTTTGCAACAGTGGAACTGAAGTGTAGGAGATAGGGCAGGAGATATTAGAAGGCAACACAGAGCAATAAGCACTTCAGTAATGGTCTCCTTCTTTCCCCTTTTCATCCTTGGCTCAGAGATACCCAGTTTGGGAACCTAGAGAGGATGTTGGGAAAGAACAGATAGGGCTTTAGGTTGCCCAGAAACCCATGGGATAATGCCCTCTATTGGAAGATCACTTTGCTTTTTTTTTCCCTAACAATCTCTTCTAAGTTTGGAGGAAAAGGGAGCTTTCTCATGGGCTTATGTGCTCCAGACCCCAACTGGTGTGCCATGGAGGTATGAAGGCCTTTTGGGCAGTGCTGCCCACACCAACTCTCCAGAAGACAGTAAGAGAAAATCATCCTCTTTCATGGGAAGAAGTGGTTCTCAAAACAAATGAATGCTTACTTGGTTTGCTTTTGCTTAAACAGAGATTCAGGCTTGAATCTGAGTCAAAACAAAAGCTGTTTGCTTTCAGAATATTAATCTCTATCAGGAACCTGAAAACAGTGGACTGGGGATAATGCTATGGTGGAGATGGTGCATTAGTCTGCCTTCAGGGTCTGACATAGACAGATGCATTTGAGTGTTGACTCCTCAATCTAAGGGAAGAAAATATTGCTGCAGACTGTAGAAAATGGCTCTGGTTAGTTATACTTGCAAATAATGTCTCTGAGAGGAAACAATAGATTTGCCCTTTTGTTAAAAAAAAAAAAAAAAAAAAAGAAAAAAGAAAGAAAAACTGTCATTGGTACAGTTTGGTCCTCTAACGGAACTGTTAGAAAAATTGGGATTTTCTTTCTTGAACAGGGGATCTGGGAAGGGAAAGCAGGGTGGCTGTCTTTTATTGCTTTCTGTTTGGAGTGAGTTTAGTTACTTGAGCTCAGTTTGCCTCCCCAATTTTCAGGCACCGTCACACTTAGGGCATGCTTACCACCACATCAGTGTTTACTTGCAGCATAGCAACTGTATATTAACTCTAATAAGGATGAAGTAGCAGCGAGACAGACTTCCAGAAAGACCAGTCAAGTCTAGTCACTGGCTTGAGCAAGCTTGTTAGCCCACACTGCTGTGGCTTCACTGCTGTTGACATCCCAACAACTTGGAACAAGATAAGTCTTCCAGTGCAGCACTCCCTTCTCCAATTATTTTGAATAAGGAACATCTTGTGGATCCTTCTGCATAGTCCTGGTGTAATGGGGCACTCCACACATTGGACAGGTCCAGAGTCATTCCTTTTCCAGGGCACTCTGTTGGCCCAGATCACCCTGAAGCTTCCGGCTCTACACTTTTTAAGAATATGAATCCCAAATCCCAAGCCACTGAGATGCAAGTCTACAGCTGCTAATCATTTCCCTTCAGGATTAGCTGAGCCTGCTCCAATTCTGCCTAGAGGCCAGACACATATGTAAATGCTGGGCAGCTTTCTGCATTTGCATGGAGATCTATGCAAAGAGTTTATTTTCACGCTGTCCTATTCCAAGGGCTGGTGTGTCTCCCTCAGTGGCTAATGGAAGTGGATGCAGGGACAGAAGGGGAAAAAAGGAAGAGCCTAATATGGGGAGGCTTGAATTTGTTTGCCAGATGCATGACTGACAGCTGGCAGGGGGAAAAGTGGGGAAGGAGATGACTCTCAGCTATACCAATGTCCCTTACACCTCACCACCAAAGGATATTGAGAGCATATAAATATGGATCCTGGATATAAAGCAGGAGAGCTGGGTTGGTCAGGACTAGTAAGTCGAAGACCTGCACAAAATTGCCATCTTATTGCCACAAGGGAGCCCCATATGGCAGAAGTGCAGACTAGGCTTAGATAAGCAGACAAAAAATGCCACCCCTGTCCAGGTTTGTAATGCTTACTCCATTGACCACTGCTCACCTGGGCAGGTTGGCAGCTCCTACCAAGTGACAGGCCATGCCTCTGTTTCGGTACCATTTCCTTGTGTTGTGTCTACAGGGTCACTTAGAGCTTCTCCCATGACCACTGTGTAAGCTTTTCCCTTCCAGAGCAGATGATGGACTCCTCCTGAGTGTTACAGCTTTAGCTTTGCAGCTTGGCTCTGCTCTTAGCACTGGCACAGTGTGATCCTGCCAACTATGTACATTCCCAGGTTGCTAAATCCACTCTTCAAAGAGGTTCAGGCAGCACCAGGCTTGCAGCACCACAGTTCTGCTAGCTTGCCCGGTGCATCCAGCTCACTCTGTCCTATCCTCCTTGGTCCCTTACTGGAAGACTCCTCCGCAGGCAGCTGGGGAGGGATGCCTGCCCCAGAGGAGGGACCAGGCTGGACTGCTTCCTTCATGGCCATCCTGTGTGCCATTAGAGGTGTCCACAGTGCCCTGTTCTCAGTCCCCTTGGGTCCCTCTGGCACAGCCCTCCCAACCCACAGCTCACTACTGGTTCAGCAGCATGGCAAAGACCTCATTACCCACTGCCACGAGGCTCTGCCAAAGTTGTGCTATGGTAGATAAATCCATGCAGTGAGAAAGCCAAACCTGCCCTGCAGGGCAGGCAGAACTTCTGTGTCCACTCTCTAGACCTAACTGCACATGTAGGTGGTACTTCACATCAACACCATAAATTCAGTGCTCCCCTCCACACCTTGCTCTAGCCACCAGCACAGTGTTTGCACAGAGCAGGATCCCTCCACTCCCCTCCCCACAAGAAAAAATAATTCTCCAGAATCAGAGCAAATGGTGATGTGTCCCATGGGCTGTCTCCAACCACTGTCATGCCTGACCAAGAGCCAAACCCCTTGATTTCTTTGAAAAGCATGGGAAGATGCAGAAGTAGCCATGGCTGAAATCAGTATTGCTTTACTGAGCACCTCCAAAGTCAAAGAGGAAGCCAAGATCCTTCTTGGTTCCATACATATTTTGAAGGTTGTGGTTGAGGGAGAACAACTTGGATTTCTTGGGACATCGGACACTTTTCTTGGAGCAATAACTTCTCTTTTTCAAAGAATCTCTTACTTTGTGGTGTCCCTGTCTTCCTGCCCCAGCATTCATATGCTTTACCCATGAGTCATCTCCTGACTGTCAAGTAGAATATGAGCTGCTCTTGACCAAGGCTCTCTATTCCTAGCCCATACTATGCTTACCCTGACAGAGCCTTGATCTTTCATCACAGAATCAGAATATGAATAATTCCAATTCACATCCCAGTAACTCACAGATAGGAAAAACACAAGAGGAAGACTAGGCGCATTTTCCTTGCCTCATTTCCACCAATTACTCATAGTTTTATCTTCTTTTATTATGCTGAATAATTTCTCTTCACTCTTCAAATATTTGGAGGCCAGGATCATGTTCCTAATCAATCATCCCTTCAGCAAACTAGATTTTGCTTTTGTAATGTTTTTCTGCATAGTAGCTTCAGCCTCCAAATCATCTTTGTTGCTGTTCTTTAGGCTGCTTCTTGTTTGTCACAATTTTTCTGGTAACATGGTTCCTGGAAGTGAGCACAATATTCCAGGCATAGGAGCCCCGTGTGTCCCATTGCATGGGTGATGATGCCCTCAGGTGGTTACTCCAGAGAGAAGATGCAGCTTAAAAAAAAAAAAAACAACCTGTTATCTTTGAAATAAAGATTTGTAACTGCATGGGATATGCAGAAAGGATAACTCTACACTCTCTTAAGTGATGCCTTTGCAACCAGAAACCATTGATGTTTTCTTGCTGTCCACCCTTAGCTCTAGCTGTGTGCATTTTAAGTGTATTTCCCCATGTGGATGCTGCTGTGCTTAAAAAGCAGCAGGAAGAATGTCAGCTTTAGTGAGCTACACAGAGCTCAATGGGAACCCTAAAACAAGAGGGAAAAGAACTGACAAAGTGTCACCATCAGCAACTTTATTAATGATGATTTTATCCCTACAGCTATGGGTCTTGGTTATTTTTTTCAGCAGTTCATTTTGTCTCAAAATGATATGTGTCATAAAGTTAGACTTCCTTTCTTTATTACACTGGTTGTTGTTTAACTCCTAGATTATAATTCATATAAAATGCTCATATAAGGTGCTCAGAAGGTGACAAGAGACTTTAATAAAGGTCAAATCAGAATTTCATTGGGCTTGTCTCTCCCCTAACTCAACTCTCCACAAAGCTAAACCATCCTGCTTGCTCACTCCCTTCTCCCATGACAGCCTCCACTGTCCCAGCAATTATGGTGCCAGGTTTTTCTGCCTTTTCTATTCCTCTCTGCCCCTTTGTTACAGAAGTGACCATACCTAATACTGATTTTGAAGTGGAGATACACAGCTAATTTTGGAAATATTATGGTAATTTATACATTCTGAACTATATAATAAATGACATCTTATTTTGGTTTTGCTTTGCTCTGCACTGAGCTTCCTCTCTCAACATTGCACTGTCCACAGAGGTGCCCAGAGCTTTTGCCTGACATCAGCTCTAATTCAGAATTTTTCATTTAAATATTAGGTAAGTGAAACTTTTTTTTTTTCAGCTTCCTTTAACTTATACTGGCATTTAGAGAGCTCCATCTGCCATCACTTTGTCAAACTTAGCTAACTTTCGGTTCATTCCTACTCCCACTGAATGCAATTGCCAAAATATGCACTGGGTTTAAAAGGAGCTGCCTTTACTAGGACCTTTTGAAGTTTCTCCCGGTTGTTCCGTATCTTACATAGATTTTGCCACCCCACTGAACACTTCATCCTCTGAATGCGGTGCAAAAGTAAGCTGTAGTCTCACTAACAGCTCTGAAGATTTTTTTCATTGAAATCAAAGGAGCTGGACTGGATCATTCTTGGCTACTGTACGTCACAGCACTGATCACGGGGGAGGCCTTGCAACTCCTGTCAATGCAACAGTTCCTAAGAAATGGAGGCTTTCTCCTATGTTTTCTTTCACAACTTCATTTTAGTTCCTTGATTCCTGCAGAACCAATGCTTGTACAATCACTTGGTGTGTCTCTAAATATGTCCTCCCAGTAACTTCTTGATCTGTTTGCTGACTTCAAAAACTTTGGCAAGCAGAAATTTCAAAAATAGTTCTGAAAGGTGCTTCTACATTCTGGGGCCCTCACTACAAGAAGGACATTGAAGTGTTGGAACGTGTCCAGAGGAGAGCCACCAAGGTGGTGAGGGGTCTGGAGAACAAATCATATGAGGAGAGGCTGAGGAAACTGGGCATCTTTAGTTTAGAGGAGGCTGAGGGAAGACCTCAGCTACTTGAAAGAAGGTTGTAGAGGTGCTGGCCTCTTCTCCCAAGTGAATAATGACAGGACCAGAGGAAAAGGCCTGAAGTGGCGGCAGAGGAGGTTTAGATTAGATATTAGGAAGAATTACTTTGCTGGGAGGATGGTCAGGCACTGGAACAGCCTACCCAGGGAGGTGGTGGAGTCACCATCCCTGGAGGTATTTAAGAAACATGTAGATGGGGCACTTCAGGGCATGCTCTAGCAGCTGAGATTGTGGGGTTGGGTGACTTGTTCTGTGGGGTTTAGGGAGTTTTTTGGTTGTTTGTTTGTGGGTTTTTTGGAGTTTTGTGGGGTTTTGGGTTTGGGTTTGGGGGTTTGGGTTTTTTTTGGGGGTGGGTTTTTTTTGTTGGGTTTTGTTGTTTTGGAGTTTATTTCGGTGTGTGTATGGTTGGACTCAATGATATCAGAAGTCCCTTCAAGCCATTAAAATTCTGTGATTCTGTGATACATTTCATGAAAACTGATTGATTTGGGGAAGTGCAAAAGGAATTTTATAAGCATATCTATAGAAAACAAAGTTTTAAAACAATTCAGGTTTTGTGTTTGTACTTGCAATATACAGATTCTTTGTATTTGCAAATGGTAGCTGTATTTTGTACATACATGTAAGAAATGAGGCTTCATTAGTTCCACTGCTTGTTAATCTTTGGCAATGATTCATCCTGTGAGCTCTTGTTGCCAAGTGTTCTTAACAGCCATTTGCAAGGGCTTCAACTTTGTATCTTTGGGAAAGGCCAGTCAGTTACGTATGCTGGGATTTTGCTTAGATAAGTCTTTCCAAGAATGCTGAAAAGCTGGAGGAGAGAAAAATCTATACTTACAGACTTGCTGATACAGTCTTGTTTACCATATTCAGACCAATATCTTAAAATACAATTCCTAATTATTTTCCCAGATGTGTTTATGGGTCCTCCTGTAAGGCTTAAGGTCCACAGTGTTATTTTCTTTAGATGAGTTGTCTGCAGTGCTATTACATTATACTCAAACATCCCTCGCTTCCCAGACAAGCTGTTTTTAATGAAAAATGAAAATCATATCCTTATGTTAGAAGTTCAGCTGATTCAGTCTTCAATTTCTTCATGGCACTGGACCTGAAGAGTTTCTTCATATTACTGTTGTTATTGTTGTTATACAATGTAGGCATAACAACTAATAATAGGCAGTAGGAAAAACCAGAGAAATAAATAATTATTCAGAACGGAGGCCACAGAAATATTTCCAAACAGCAAGCACAGTTCCCCAAACGAGAGGAAATAATACACAAGATCAGAGCAGAAAACTTTCCAAAATTTCCAATGAACTGAACGCATCATGAGACTGACTTCTCAAAAAACACGTCTCCTCTTCCATGTTTCTTCTAGTTTGCAAAGGCAAATTCAGATGCTCCAGCAGCCTCTCAGCTGCCTCTCATGCCATGGGAGCTCTGTGTGTGCCTAACGCTCAGCTGATGCTTCTTCAAAACCCATTCTTAGATTTGGGCTGCTTTTTCCTGTAAAGTCCTTTCTTGTAAAGGCTAGTTTTGGGAAATTGGCTGTGCAGAGCTGTGGCAGAGCAATGGGACAGAGACAACCTGCTCCTCTCCTGCAGTGCACCTGCCCCTTGCAGCTGCTGAGCTCTGATGCCCACCAAAAGCAAGATCAGGATTTTGCCAAGGTGAAGATAGAGAAAAGGAACTGGGGATCTGCCATGTGATAATAGTTACTATTCTTCAGCAGTGGTCATAGTTATTAAATTGGATGGAGATCATTCTCTGCCTTTTCTTTTTGACTCGGCCAGATAAAGTAGTTGCTTTTTTAGAGATTTATATTTTTAATAAACAAAGTAAATTAGTGAGTATAGACCCCCTACACATACTGATTCATCTACAGATAAGATCTGATAAGATTCATCTGAAGATAAGGCTTTTGTTTCTGCCACCAATGCTTCTGTTACTACAGTATGGTAAATTACCCAGGATATTCTTTTCCGTAAGATATTTATACCTGTATTGTCCTACAGATCTTAAGACTAATGTCTTCTTCAAGTGCCTTTGGTCAGTTGCATACTTTTTTTTTAATGATCCTTGCTTTCTTTGCAAAATGATAATTTTACATCACTTGGACCAATGGTTGCAGGAGATAACATAACACACTCCTAAAACTGTAAGACTTAAAGGACATAACTGACCAGGGTTTAAAGTTGTATCTGTACTGATGGTATGGAGTTTCTTTCTGTATAAGAGTTTCCTCATGTCCAGGCTGCTGGGCACCTGAGTTAGCTGAGCCAAGCCCACAAGCCTCCACCACTCTCACTTACCAAGACACCAGCAATTTGTCCAAGTCCAAGAGGGCTCTGTCTGTCTCACACAGCCCTCCAGGAATAATGCTTCTAGTGTGGATCATAGCAGGACTTTTACCCCACACCACAGGTAAAGACCCATACACCCAGCTTTTTGTGCATGGCTGGGTGGGCATGCAGGGACCATCACGTTTTGTGCATCCAGGCTCTAAGCACAAGCTCCCAGCGCCTGCTGCCTGCCTCCCATCACCAGCAGCCTCAAGATTATCCTCAGGGTGTCAGCAACCTAAATACACTGGTTTGGACTTGAAAGTTGCTTTTGTTTTTCATGTTGCTGGGTCTCTGAAACTAGCACACGTAACAAACTGCTTGTTTCCAAGCAGCTGTTGTGTAACTTTGCTCCCAACTCCCAGAAACATTGCCTGCCATTCGTTTAGTGGGCTTGGTTGCACTGGGAAGTGCCCGAGGGAATCTCTTGGTCCCTAATTAGCAACAGAAGGGGCTAGTCCTTGCTGGAGGTAGCAGTGAAACATTTCCGAGGTCTCCTGAGAATAAAAGAGGCAGAGAAGGGGCCATTTCCACCTGGGAAAACACTAAATTTTATTCAATGTACAGTGCAGATGAGAGGTAAAAGAGAAAGTGATGGGGGGAAAGGTAACTGCAGAAAGGATAATGGGCTTTCTGGGCAATAAAGGAGTATTTGCCAAGGCAGAGGAGGGAATGAGAGAGAATGTCCCTCACCCTCCCAAACTGTTCATCACTCCTGCAATCTGAGTTTTATGTAAGACACCATGGAGCAGCACAGAGGCCTCATAGGCTGGGTGCCAGTGGAGGCAGGAATAAGGTGTTGCTGCGATCTGCTCTCAGATGTTTGAGCTGGCTCTTTTTAATAAGATTCAGGAATTAACAGGTTGGAAGTGCTTAGGAGCTCAGTGTTTCCTCTGAGGACATGATCACTGAGGTTGAGCACAGAGCCTGCCATTCACAGCTGGAGTAGACTTTGGTGCAAAACAAACCTCTTGCTGACCAGCTGAATGTCCTGAGACCTCACTGGGAAGGCGAAAACTTTGCTCTCCCATTGCAGGTAAGGTGATGTGCATGAGGCTATTCCTTAACCTCTAGCATGCAGTCACACATAGTAAATGCTCTGATTTTCCCTATGCGATGCCATTTCTGGGCAGGGCTTTTTTCATACAATACCAATTGAGAAGACACGTGTGTGTGGGCAGTCCCATCTTGGCCCAGTTGGACTATGGGGAACATTCCCCTTCAGAAGTCATGCAAGGAAATAGAGAGTTCTGTATCTTTAGTCTGTGGGAGCAAAGATCCAGTGAAGCAAAGGAAAGCCTTAAGGACCTTCCTTAAAAGCAAAGGAAGAAGGTAAAGTTCAAAGACAGACTGATACCATGAGCCAAGCAGGATTGTGGGAGCCTGGAGGAGCACAGGGGAGGTCTGAAGCTTCCAGTTTGCCCTGTCCAAGATCACCAGTAGTGGCTTCTGGCCAGATAAAACAGTGAGAGAGCTGAGCTGATCCCTGGTGTAAATCAGGAGACCATATTTGTAAAGATCCTCTGTTACTGAGCACCATTTGTGCTGTAGTAATATTCTTAAGACAGTGAACCTAATTTTGTGCATGCAAAAGGATAATTATGCAGCAAAGCCTTCATGCTGCAAGGGCAGCCAGGGCCATAAATCCTAGCAAGGGCTTTTCCATGGTTGTAAAGATCAGAATAATAATTTCCAGGTTGCCACAGCACCTCAAGCTGTAAAAGAGCTATGTTTAAAGCTTTTGTGCTCCACTCTTACCCCTGTTCATTAGCCATTTCATAACCAGAAGTCACCAGCTTTCCTCCCCACATCTCAGGTTTCAGTGCTAATAGTATTTATGAGGCTTGGATTATGATTATATACAACTGGCAACGAGAAAAACAGAAAATCCAAAATAGAAAAAAAAAAAGCCCAAATAGGAAAATAAATATCAACATGGACTCAGCTCCTCTTTCCCACTAGAGGGCACCCAGTATTTGCAGAACTGCTGCTTGTCCTTTGGGTGGTTTCCCCAGCAGCAGGTCATACTACCCCAGCATTAGTGAATGGGTCTGGGAGAGGTGGCAGGTTATGTTGTGTTTGGCTCCTCCTGTTTGTATCCAGCTGCTAAACCAGCTGAAAAAATATATTACTGTAACATTTCCATGTGAGCATTTTCCATCGTTGCTGCAGGGGTGATCCTGCAGATCAGTGACAAGAGCAAGAGAAAAACGTAGAAAACAAAGCTCTGTTAGTATGTGATTTGTACAATGGAAACATATGAAATCCCTTTACAAAATTATGCCAGTTGTAAAGAGACTGCACGATGGCAGCAGTTGGAAGTTTAGACAGAAGTGTAATATTTAGATACAGTACATTAAATATTACTCTCTCTTTTTTCCTTTTTTTTTCTTTTTTTTTTTTTTTTTTTTTTTTTTTTAATCCATGCCAGAATAGCAGCTGAACCACCAAAATCACAGCACTGGGACAGAGGCAGAAAACTTTCTAATAGTGCTAAAAGAGGCTTTTTTAAAAAGTGTTTCTAAGACATCTGTCATTAAGGATAAGGGATCCTGTGTCAGTGCAGGAAGATGCTCTGAGACACTTATGCAGTGTCCCCATTCTTGTGGGATTCTCCTTTCCATTTATAGGAGGTGCATCAAAATCTCGTGGGAGGCAGCCTTCTTGACTCCAGCAAGCAGTTCCTGCCTGACTTCGTGTATTTTGACCACTAGAGGTTGTAAGAGAGAGGAGAAAAAAACTTGTTTTCCAGTCAAGCTGCCGCAGCAACTCAGGGCAGAATTTCCCTTGGGACCCTTTGATCTCTGCCCACCAGCAGTCAGACAAAACTCTTGCACATACCCTGCATTTCAGTAGATGTGATGCTGGCATCTCAGCTCTTTCAGATTTACCGGGGGTGGGGGGG
>VZRU01004505.1:0-17876 GCA_013398155.1 Pedionomus torquatus | reverse complement strand
GGTGGGGGGGGTGGGGGGGTGTTGCCTTTCAGCCCCAGGGTTTTAATGAGCTTGGTGTGTCCCCTTGTATCTTGAGCAAAAACTGTTCTGATTTTCTGAGATCTTTTAGACAGAACAACACCTTGTATCTTTTCTCTGCAGCTTTAACTAGCTCTGACGGCTCTTTTCCCACATTCCTACTATAGATAATTTCACTCTGAGCAGTTCAAGCCAGATATTCCGCTGCCAGCCTTTTTGGTTTTTTCCCAGTATTAGGTAAGAAATAGATACTCCCAAGGTCTCCTTTGTCTCCTGGAGACATCACAGCCTGGGACCTTACAGTAGTCCTCAGCTATGTTCCACATGGGTTATAATGCTCTTGTTGCGAATAGTTCTCCAGTCTTCTGGCTATAGTCCCTCTGCAATCAGGGTTACCATCTTCCAAGAGGCCTCAAGACATCTTGTTTTCTTTGGGAAATAGAACCTTGAAGTTACATAACCCCAGATGGAAATGACCAGAAATGGTTATGCTAATTGCTGTGGTAGAGCAATAAATTGAAATTGGACCAAATTAAGGATTTACAAGCTTTTCTTTCTGCTGGCAGAGTGGCTGGATATGAACTCACAGCAGTATGAGACCTAATCACAGAGCTCACTGGAGATAGTACTTCACTGTGAGCATTACATGGAGATAGGATTCATTTCCTCTGACAGTAATATGTAGCTATTCCTACAGTGAAGCACGGCAAGGACAGTGTGCAACAATCTAGGAAGGAGAAGCCTTTATCCAGTAAGATTTCACCAGCCATGAGGTAAATCAAATCTAGTTCCCTGAGCTAAAAGAAGCATTGACTTCCGTGGAAAATGAAAAACTTAATGTTTCCTTTTTGTTTGGGCTGCTGCAATTCACAGGTGCACATGGAATAGAAGCCACATGACACACAGGCTGGGACACCCAAAGGTCAACTAATCACACCTCCTGCTCAGATCAGATCCAGGTAGGTGAGGTTGATCATTATCTTTTTCCTGTCAAATTTTGAATGCCTCCAAGGATGGAGATCCCACATCCTCTTGGGGGCCCTGTTCCAGAGTCGAAATGCCTTCCTGGCAAGGTAATTTCTCCTCATATCTAACCCAAATTTCCCTTGTTGCAATTTGCATCTATCACCTTTTGTCCTTCAACTGTTGCTCCTCCAAGATGAGTCTGGGGCCATTTTTCCTACACTCTCCCCTAGGTAGCTGTAGACAGCAGCAAGACCCCATTCTTTACCTTCTCATCTCCAGGCTGAACATGCCCTGGTCTCTCTGTCTCTCCTTGTACGTGCTGTGCTCCAGTCTCCTGGCAGCTTCCTGGCCCAACACCATCAATGGTGGGCTCACACAACTCTTTCCTCTACCAGCAAGGCCAGAACTGGACATGGCACACCAGATGTGGTCTCACAAGTACTGAAGAGAGCAAAGGGTCATTTCACTCAGCCTGCTGGCTGACATGCTTGTTAGATAGCCCTGTACATAGCTGGCCTGTACTGCAAGGACACCCTGTTGACTCAGGCTCAGCTCAGGACCTCAGCTCAGTCTCTGCAGAGTTGCTTTCTACGCAATTGGCATCCAGCCTGTGCTGGTGCACAGAGCTATTCCCTCCCCATGCAGGACTTTGCATTTGCCTCTCTTGAACTTAATTTGCAACTGCACACTTAGACAATAGGTGGCACTAATGAATGATGTAGCTCGCATTGTCACTGAGAGAGCGTCATTGCTGAAGAGAAATCAGCAGAGGAAACTCCTGGGCTGCGTCAGTCAGAGCAACCACCAAGTGAAGAGGAGCAGACATGTATCAGGAGTTCCTTCCAAATGCCTGGTGAGATCTTGGAGCAGGGAAGTGGATTCTGAACAGGAATCTCCAGGGTTGGGGTGGGAGAAAGCCCCTGCAGGGTCACCAGCTCATCAGAGGGTGGGAGCATGCAGTTGAGTTGTCCTGAGCTTGAGTGTGGGAGGAGGTTTTATTAGACTGAGCCTTGTTTTGTGTTGCTCAGAGAGCTGCTTCTGGGACGTGCTAGCTTTGTTAGCAGTGCCGAGTTTGTGCTATTGCCACGCTAACTGGTTTCCTGCCTCTGACTCACTAAACTCCAGGATATAAGTGTAGGGGATATTATTACCTGTTGCATAAGCTGCTCAGCCTCCAAAGAGATGGAGGCTGACATTGTTTGCTGTTAGGAACCCAGTTCTTCCTTGTCTGGGAGCAGTTTAAGAAGATATTTCCTTAAAAATCACACATACGCTGTTTCAGAGATTGCTAACAAATTATCTTGGCAACTGCTGGGGTCTCCAGTACAGGTATTGGGCTCTGCGTCACAGGTAGCAGTGGGAAATGATACTACGTAAAAGTAAACACCTAGCAGACTTGGTTTTTCATGGAGTTTCATGTCCTTTTTTGTTTGTTTCTCGAGGTATTGTAATTCCAACATCAAATGGCTCCCTAACCTAGCTGCCTTCCACAAGGCAGAGTAACAAGACTTTCCCTTGCCACTTCTAATTTTGCTAAACTTTAGCCTGTGCTTTCTTTGCAAGAGAATCTACCAGGCAGAAGGAGAAACAGGGAGGCTGTTTAGTTTTTCTTGCAGGCACATGAGACCTAAAAGCTTGGTATCCAGGCAGGAATAGGTTGAAGTAGCAAAAGTATAGCAGTCCATTGAACTCTGAACAGGTCCCACAAGTCTCTCCTCCTGCCAGCCCTGCAGCAGGACGAGTAGCACGTGGCTGGCAGCAAAATAACCCTTGAGCTTGAAAGTCCCTTGCCAAGGCTGCACACCTATCGCAGCACAGCAGTCAAAATAAGCTATTTTCTTGCCTGAAGTAACACAGCTGCTCGTAGGATGAAACACCACAAGGACACCTAACTACTTGTTTAGTGCTTTTTATCTAAATTGTGCTGAAGGAGGGAATACTGTGGCAACATAATCTAACTAAAGCATAGCCCAGGAACACTGCCTCTTTGTGCTGAGAGGCAGTGCTCTAAGCCCCTGTCTTCTGTCCCATCCAAGAAGTAAGAAAAGTAATGGCTGACGTTGCTGGGTGGCTAAACAGCTTGTGATCCCTTGCCTGGGCAGTAAATGGTGCTGGCAGGTGACACTCTTTGCCCCATCCCCAAGGGTTGGTACCATTCAGATAACACTATCAGACTATAAGGATTATTTTTTTTTTCCTGTTTTGTAGGGAGACCATCTTGTCCCGGATCAGGTGAGTGAAATAGCTGCTCTGTGCTGAGGCCTTCACTTTTTGTTAGCAGATGAGTTGGGGCACAGTATAGTCTCTTCCTTACCCTGTGTGACAACAACAAAATCTTCCTTCGCAGTCCCCTTACAGCCCTCTGCAAAAGCCCCAGACACCTCACTAATCCTCAAGGAAAGCTGGAGAGCTTGAAACACAGGCCAGAGGGACAGGAAGGTACACTACATTTAGGATGATTGCACAAGTGTTTGAACAGTTTTGAAACATGCTGCATATATCTGTTAGACCCAGCTCTGATGACTTAGCTTCCACACCTCAAAAAAGTGTGCAACCTTGCTGTTTAGAACAGAAACAGGGGTGCCAGACAGACAAGCTGAGACCCTTACCCATGGAAAGCTATGGTGAGGGGCCAGCTTTACCCTAAAGATGACTGAATCTGTAGGGGAGCTCTGTATAAAGCACTGCCAAGAGGGGCACATCCAGCTGTCTCCAGCAGCTGAAGACCCTTGTCTCTGCTCCTCAGTTCATTCTGTATGTGCAGTTTTTATTCCTGGAGGAGTCCAGCCACAACTATCCCATTCACTCCAGCACCTGCCTTAAAATAGACTGGTCTCCTATTGACCCCTGTTCCCCAGGGCACAAGGAGATGGACAAGGAAGCCTTGTGATCAGCAAGCACTTGATGTCCCTAAGAAGCACTGATAGATGTAAACCTGCCCCAAATCTTGCCTGTGATCTTCAAAATAACAAAAAAAAAACAAAACAAAACAAAACAAAACAAAACAAAACAAAACAAAACAAAAAAATCCCAGCCCTTGCTAACTCCATAGGACTTGTAGGTATTTGTTACTGCTCAGGCTCAACTGATGGGAATACGAGCCTCAGCGTAGTCCCTTTATCCTTCACACTTCTGTTGTTGAATGTGTGAGCCAATGCAGGCAGGATGCAGGGACACCTACAAAACCGTGAATGAAAGGCAAAGAAGAAATTTAATCTCAGTACTTCATGGATTAAAGAATCTCTGAAGCAGCAGCCCTTGTTAACCAGAGAATGAGAGAGTGAGAGCTCAGACTTGTTGTTCTCATCTGCATTTCAAGGGTTCAAGCAGGCATAGCTTTCACTAGGCTTTGATCTTCTTCAACAGCAGGGCAGGAATATTGGGCATGTCCAAAAAGGTGCCCCTGAGTCCATCACAGGTCTACATTACTTAAGTACAGATGTTCTGCTTGTCAGACACATAAGATTAAACACAAATTTGTATGATATATGTGTTTTCCACACCCCATGTGTGAGTCACTTTAGTGTTTACCTTTCGCCTTGCCCATCTCCCATTACTTTCCCACATTGAACATAAACAATTTTATGCCTCCTCAGGTCTTTTGAGTATTCTCAGAAGAATGCAATCCTGGTTCCTGCAGCTGCCCTGGGGGTTGGAGGGATCCTGGTTTTCTGGCTGAGATCTAGACACAAGATCAAGACTATTGAAATGGGTGATGGATGGTGGGGCTCAGGTGAAAGACCCCTAAAAGGGAAAGAAGATGAGAGTATCCGTCCCTTCAAGATTGAAACATCTGACAAAGAAATTGAGGTACTGGTGGCTTTGGCGTAGGGAGGAGCAGAAAGCTGCAAGGTGGAGCCAATCCATCACCCACCTTACTGCTTTGATGTGTTGTTTTGGGGGTGGCAGCAGGGCACTTACACCAGTGCAGCTACTTAGCACCATTACATGATGCTCTGGCTCACTGCCCTTTATGAATGGGATTTGAGATCACACTCACTGCAATGTTCCATAAAGACTTTCTGAGACCACAGATGCTCCATGCAGTTAGGACTGCTCCTGAGGAAAGGCCATGCTTTGAGCAGCAGACTTTGACAGTGTGTCTGTGGATAGTGGAGCATAGTGGGAGGGCATCTGGATAGCAGTGGCACCACTGGGGCAGGACTGAGGGACTTCCACAGGGGGAAAGAGCTGGAAGGGTGAAGAAGGACAGGGTTTTGACTGAGTCGCAGCACCTCTGTCCATACATGCCTGTCCCTAGTTACCTGGCTAACTAGTGGACAGCAGCTCAGGCTGAGCTTCTTATTCTTCTCCCAGCCAGTGGTGCCAGCAAGCTCCTAGTACCAAAAATCTGAAAGCAAGTTAGCAGCCAGGCAAGAGTAAGACCTGGTATTCCTGGGTTGCCCTAGTAGAAAAATAAATTCCCCACATAAATGATTCAGGGGACCATGCAGAGTGTGCCACTGCTTCAGGAAGGCTTGCCGTGTCCCAGATAGCAGTACAAATGCCAGCAGAGCAGCTACTAGCCAGCACAGGCAGCTGGCCAGCCTGGCAAGAAGGGCTCCCCTCCGCAGGACCTTCACCGCCGCCTGGAACAGGCCCGCTACACACCACCGCTGGAAGGGGCTGCCTTCCACTATGGCTTCAACTCCAACTACCTGCGGAAGGTGGTGGCCTACTGGAGGAACCAATTTGACTGGCGCAAGCAAGTGGAAGTCCTGAACAAATATCCCCATTTCCAAACCACTATTGAAGGTGAGGGAGTCTCTGTGGCTTGAGCAGGTCTCTTTCTGAAACACATGGATGGAAGGGGAGGATTTCAGAGGTTACAGTAATTAAGATAACAGTATGCATGACAGCTTAGTGATATGAGTCACTAATGGAGGCTATATTATTAATAACCTCCTATGGATTAAGACCATTACACAGTTGCAATAAGATTAGGTCTGTCTCAAGATGGGCTTCATCTGGCTCTGAACCTGCGCTAACTAGTGGTGAGGTTTTCTTTTGCTATTGACTTGAAGCCACCTTTGAAAACTGCAAAATTTACTCAGACTGAGGCTAAAGTTCCTCCCACCACACAGTTTAGCCAGGTGAAGTTAGCCAGACTTTAGGTAAGTGATCTGCAGATTAAACTTAACTTTTTCATGTTTCTCTTCTTATCACACACATATTTTGTAATTTTGTCATGTTTTTGCACGTGTCTTACCTGCATTATGCTATTAATTTAAGTACAGCTGTACATATATACTGAGAGACCAGTTTCTCAGGAGATGGGTTCTCAGTCTCCTCTGACCCAAATATCTGGGGCTGGGATCAATACCTCTGAATGTATGATAAAGATAAGACATGATACCAGGCATCCCCTTTCAGCTAGGCATCTTCTTGCTGTGGGTTGATTGTGTAACTACTGTGAAGCTAACTACTGTGCTGTGAAGGCTAACTACAATGTGCTACCCTTTCTTCTTCAGAGTAGAAAGCAGAAACTGTGATAGAACCAGAGCTTTAATTTATCTGTCTTCGATGTATGGCAGGGATCGATATCCATTTTATCCATGTGAAGCCCTCCTATGTCCCTCATGGTAGAGCTGTTCAACCTCTGCTGATGGTCCACGGCTGGCCAGGCTCCTTCTATGAGTTCTACAAGATCATCCCTCTGCTCACGGAGCCAGCTAGGCATGGCCTAAATGAGGGTGACGTGGTGTTTGAGGTCATCTGCCCATCCATCCCAGGCTATGGCTTCTCAGAGGCACCACACCAGAAAGGTAAGCAATGAAAAGGCTCTGCAGGAATCACAAGTTTTTTGGAGTAACACCTCAGCCATCCCTGGGCCCCTGGACACTGCAGTTTGTGAATGCAGGTGCTTGGCTCTGCAGTAACACCCATGTGGGTGAGATTCTGGGGCTGGCTGTGGAAATTTGGAAAGCCACAGTAGCTGAAAGCTAGGTCTGCTTTCCACTTTCTCCATTTTCCACTGAATTTCCATCATCTTGTGTTCACTTTAGTGCCAAGGAGTGAGGCAGAGCAGCATAGCACACTGTGCTTTCACACAGTAGCACACTCATGTGCCTCTGTCAGCCCACAGCCTTTGGCCAGGGTATGAATGCTAGGAAAAACAGGTCTGTTTTTCTTTACCTACAGGCTTTGACAGCGTAGCAACTGCTCGGATATTTCATAAGCTGATGAACAGGTTGGGCTTCAAACAATACTACCTACAGGGAGGAGACTGGGGATCTCGTATTACCACAAATATGGCCCAGATGCTGCCACAGTGAGTAACAAAGGGAATCAGTGCAGAAAAGCTGCCTCCTATTCTTACTCCATCTTCTGAATCCACAGTCCTAGTCCTGCCTTCCTTTTGCCCTGCCTCTCATCCCCTTCTGCTTTGTTTTCTCCAAGGACATCCCCACCCCTGTGTATTCAGTTGTATTCATATGCTTTGTGTTGATAGTGGCCCCTTCTCAGGCTTCCTGAATCTCAGTGCTGTTTTGGCTTCTCTTCCACTAGCTGTGGAAGTACATGCTGCTGCATTCTGACTCAAGGCAGATCAGCATTCTAAATCAGGAAGGAGAGGAATTTAAAATCAGTGGAGAGAGAAGGAAGGAAGGAGCTCAATCTTTCAGCAGCTGAACAGTACCATGAAGTACAGGACTTTCCAATCTAAAATGCAGAGTTGAGACTGATCAGAAAAGAAAGACAATGCCTTCCTTAGAAGATGGCATCACAGCTCTTTGGTCACTCGCCAAAACAAACAGCTCTGTTGCATGTCTGCAACAGAGTCAAGCAATTGTGGCAAAAAGAGCACTTTTCCATACTTTTGTGAGACGGGGAAAGGCCAGAGCAGGACAGGAACCCTCAGGGAACTGGCAGCTTGCACGAGGGCAGCACGAGGCAGGGTCAGGGACAGCAGTAGCAGCCACAGATTTAAACAAGGAGTAACTGCCACTGTCACTGTCACTTGCAGAGACAATCATGAAGCCACCCAGGTCTCTGGCTGCAGGCAGTGCTTTAACTTCTCACGGTGCTTTAACTTCTCACAGCTAATGGATGATAGAAGGGATGATAGAAGGGATGACAGCTGTGTAAGGTGTAACTAGGTGGAAGATCTATCCAGACCAGTGGGAGAGCTAAAAGAGGAAGTGGAAAGGCTACACAGAGCATCAGAGAGTGTGAGAAACAAATAGATTGGTGAAATCAGACTCTGACCTCCCTGACATAGCAGCTTCTTTTTGTATGTCAGAGATAAAAGGAAGAGACTAGGGAAGTTGTGGGCCCTCTCCAGAAGGAAACAGGAGGCCTGGTCACCCAGGATATGGAGAAGGATGAGGTACTAAATGACTGTTTCAACTTGGTCTTCACCAGCAAGGGCTCTAACCACACCACCCAAGTGGCAGAAGGCAAAAACAGGGGCTATGAGAATGAAGAACCACCCACTGTAGGAGATCAGGTTCAAGATCGTCTAGGGAACCTAAAAGTACATAAGTCCATGGGACCTGATGAAATCCATCCACAGGTCCTGAGAAGACTGGTAGATGAAGTTGCCAAGCTGCTTGCTATTGTATTTAAGAAGTCGTGGCGGTCTGGTGAAGTTCTCACTGATTGGAAAAGGGGAAAAACAACCCTCATTTTCAAAAAGGGAAAAAAGGAATACTTGGGGAACTGCAGTCTCACCTCTGTGCCTGGAAAGATCATGGAGCAGATCCTCCTGGAATTTCTGCTAAGACACATGGAAAATAAGGAAGGGATTGGTGACAGCCAACACGGCTTCACCAAGGGCAAGTCATGCTTGAAAAATTTGGTGGCCTTTTACAATGCTGTTATAGTGTTGGTAGGTAAGGGGAGAGCAACAGACATCATTTAGTTGGACTTCCACAAAGTATTTGACACTGTCCTGAGTGACATCCCAGTCTCTGAATTGGAAAGGCACCAGACCATTCAATGGATAAGGAATTGGCCACAGTCAAAGGGATGCAGTCAATGGCTCAACATCCAGGTGGAAACCAGGGATGAGTGGAATTCCTCAGGGGTCAGTACTGGGACCAGTGCTGTTTAGCATCTTTGTCAGAGAAATGAACAGTGGGATCAAGTGCACCTTCAAACTTGTGTTTGCCGACAACACCAAACTGTGTGGTACAGTCAACATGCTGGAGGGAAAGGATGCCATCCAGAGGGACCTGGGCAGACATGAGAGATGGGCCTATGCAAACCTCTTGAAGTTCAGTCAGGCCACATGCAAGGTCCTTCACCTGAGCCACAGCAACCCCAGGCACAAATACAATTTGGGCAGAGAGTGAACTGAAAGCAGCCCTGAGGAGAAGGACTTGAGTGTTGGTGGATGAGAAGCTCAACATGAGCCAGCAATGTGAAC
This sequence comes from Pedionomus torquatus, assembly GCA_013398155.1. Lineage (NCBI taxonomy): Eukaryota > Metazoa > Chordata > Aves > Charadriiformes > Pedionomidae > Pedionomus > Pedionomus torquatus. Next base: position 8,524 of record VZRU01004505.1, on the reverse strand, counting down.
TTACAGCCCAGAAAGCCAACCGCATTCTGGGCTGCATCAAAAGAAGTGTGGCCAGCAGGTTGAGGAAGATGATTTCTACCCCTCTAGTAGAAAGAGAGAGAACCCACCTGGAGTCCAGCTCTGGAATCCTCAGCGCAGGCAGAACATGGACCTGTTGGAGCAGGTCCAGCAGAGGGCCATGAAAATGATCAGAGGGCTGGAACATCTCTCCTATGAAGACAGGCTGAGAGTTGGGGCTGTTCAGCCTGGAGAAGGCAAGGCTCTGAGAAGACCTTATAGCATTCTTCTAGTACCTACGGGAGAGATGTAGAGAGAGTCTTTATGAGGGAGTGTAGTGATAGAATGAGGGGTAACTGTTTCAAACTGAAAGAGGGTAGATTTAGACTAATATTAGGAATAAATTATTTCCTGTGAGGGTGGTGAGATGCTGCAACAGGTTGCCCAGCAATATTGTGGATGCCTCTTCCTGGAGATGTTCAAGACAGGATAGACAGGATTTAGAGCAACCTGGTGTAGCGGGAGGTGTCCTTGCCTGCAGCAGTGGAGTTGGGATTCGATGATCTTTAAGGTCCCTTCCAGCCCAAACCATTCTATGATTCTATGATTGTTTAGCATTTAATGAAACACAGGCAACACCGCCACACTTAGGTCAGAGACTGAGCAGCTTGCTGTTCCCTATTACACTTGTGCTTCACAGCACCCAGAGCAATGTGGCCACATGTGATCTACTCAAGCTTTTCAAAAATATCCAACACAGCCTGTTACCTACTGTGCAGAGTGACACAAGAGCAACAGCCAGAGCTACCAGCATGGATATGCCACATCCAGAAATGGCATGCCTAAAGCTAACGTCATAGCAGTGGCACAGCTGGATAGAGACAGCACCAGCTGTACCATTTCTAACTCCCACAATTTTTTTTTTTAATCATGATGAATCTGAAGGGTTTATGTATTTTGCTCAGTGAAATACTTCTATCACAGCTTTAGTCAGACTTATTTTCTAGAAAAGATGGAGAGAGACAATTGCTTGATTTAACCATCTATCCATTAACTTAATTTTAGATCTGTGAAGGGGCTTCATCTGAATGTTGTCTTCATCAACAAACAAGGTTTGGGAAGGATAATTTCTGTGATGCTTGGTGCTTACTTACCATGGCTCGTAGGCCTCACTAGGGAAGATGCTCGACGTATATACCCTTTCATGGAGAAGAATGTGTATTACCTTCTGCGAGAGTCTGGTTACTTACACATCCAAGCCACCAAACCAGACACTGCAGGTAATGAACCTTCTCTATATCACCGTGAACTGCATACTAACAGTTTATGGTATATAAAAACTTACGGTTGAACAAAGGCCAACTGTGTTTGAGAAGTGATGAGTTCTGCTCACTGAATGCAAGATACGAGGATGAGAATTGTGTAAAAGGAAGTTAAAAGAAACAGTGTAAAAAAAAAGATGGAGACTACAAACACCACTTTCCAAAGTCTTGTAAATGGCATGCCACTTCTCTTGGGGAAAGAACCCTTTTGCAGAAAGCCTCTTAAACTAAAGCACAGAGTCATGAAATTGAAGTTTCTAGAAATAAATGTGCATGAAACAAGAAAAATATCATAAACAAGTGCAATGTGAAACTTGCAGAAAGGTAGACATTGCCCTAACACCTCAAAAGCCAGAAGCCTGACTCAGTGAGGCCAGTAGATAAGCATTCTGAAGAAAGATATGGACATTTCAGAAAAGTTAAATTCTTTGCATCAGTCCTCACTAATGAGGATTATGGGGTATAATAATCCTAATCAGAAATAATCCCTAATCAGGAAAGACAGTGGATTCTCTCAGAGCAGTGTCAGATGTGAAAGCCATAGAGTGAATAGCACCCCATCCTGGCAATTCAATGAAAAAGAAGAAACTTAAACTGAAACATTAATTAATGTATTGTCTGTTACTTGAACTGATCATAATGCCAAAGAAATAAAAGGAGACAAACAAGATACTAGGTAGGGGTTGGGGTTTTTTGTTGTTTCTTTTTTTAAGAGCCAAATAGTGAAGGTAGCTGCAGGAAAACCAAGACCTGTACATCTAGTTTCTGATAGGAAGAATAGCAGAACTATTTTAAAGAGAAGAACTCATTTACAGGTGATATCACAGGGAAATCATGCTTCAAGAATCAGAGGAGAGTCAAAGAGCTGTGGATCCAATAATGGAACACATTTAATTTCAAAAAAAGTTTTGTTGAGGTTCCTCCCCCAATGCTCTTAAAGAAATTAAACTCCCTTAAGAAAAGGATTACATTCATGGATTAATAACAAGTTAACATGAGAATCCAAGCATAGGAATAAGTAAGCAAGTTCCAGGGAAAAGAGAGTATCACAAAAATCTGTGCTGGCACCTGGCACATTTCAACATGACCCTAATTTCTGTGCAGAAAAAAAGTTAATGGTTACATGAAAATTTGACTGCTATCCAAGGTTTAGTTTAATCTAAAGATAACTGCAGAGAGTTGCAAAAACATTTAAGGGACTGGCTGATTAAACTGGCCAATAAAAACTGATGTCACCAAAGTCCAAAGCAATTTAAGTAGATGAAGAAAATCACAATGGCCTCTAGTTTGGCTGCTGCCATACACGAGAATCCATGAGTCATGGATAGTGCTTTGACACACCAGCCACCTCAGAGTCTAACAGAATCTTTCAAACCCGTAAAGAATACAAACTGAGACTAAGACAAAAAACTAAATCCCTGATATTCAGAACCTGTTGCACCCCTGCTCACTCTGTTTCATAAATATATTTTAGAATCAGAAGAATACAGGAAGGGGAGAAAAGGAAGACTGAAGTGACCGAGCATCTTCTGTAAAAATACTGTTGTACATAGACTAGGACTATCCAATCTGGAAAAAGAGCAGGGATTTTGTAGTACACTAAAATGGTGAAATGTATAAAATGAATAGGAAAAAAAAATGTATCCCTTACTTGGTCTCAAGAAATATCTACATTATCAGTTTAGTTCTCATTAGGCAGGTTTAAAGCAAAGCTAAAGTATTTTCAGTCACCACAAGCTGTGCTACAGGTTGAATGAGTAATAAGCTGCAAACAGGACTGGTATTTTTCAGCATCTAATTCAAGGAAATTGAGTACAGTGGTTCAGACTCAGCTTTTAGCCCAGAAAATGCTCATTTCCAGACGGAACATGTGCTAGCTAGCACATTTTAGCCTGCCCTACAGGCAGGCTCTACTGAATTCTCATAGAAAACTCTGAAGAATTCATAAAGTCCAGTTTAAGTTCTACTGAAGTATTGCAATGTCAGATGACTGCAATAGCTCTCCTCTTCTCCGGAATTAGGTTGTGGACTGAATGACTCTCCTGTGGGGCTTGCTGCATATATTTTAGAGAAATTCTCTACCTGGACAGATAAATCTTTTCTGGATAAAGATGATGGAGGCTTGGAAAGGTAAGAAAACACATGCTCTTCCATGAGAATACTCATTAAAAGAATGAGTGATGATAACTAATGAGAGGATAGGTAAAATACCGGCCAGACAAAGATGAATTTTAAGGATGAAAGATTACATGTGACTAGTAGTTTAAACTTAGAGCAGACTGCCTGCAAAGTACTGCTTCAGCACCAGACAGTTTTTGCTCTGTACACACAGGTACCTGTTCCTTTGCTACTTGAAAATTAGCGAAGAACAAGCACAACTGTTCTTCAGAGCATGAGCCCAGTATAGTATTGAAAAACAGCTTCCAATGAAATGCTTCATCTTTCTCAACAGCAAATACTCTCTTGATGAGCTTTTGACCAACGTAATGATTTATTGGGTGACATCCTCCATTGTGTCCTCAGTGCGATACTACAAGGAGAACTTCGCCAAGGACCCCGATCTAACTGCTCATACCAGGTAATGAAGTGGTAGGTGCAAGACAGATTTGCAAATGAGATTGAACCGCATTTGCCTGTATAAACATTTAGATCACTTACAACAGCAGATTTAACTAGTTCAAGAAAAGTCCAAGTTCTTACTTTCTTTTTATAAATGTAGCTAATGGCCACTTTTCTTTTGAACCTGTAATTCACACAAGGTGGCTTTTGGCCGAGACAATACAGAGGAGCTATCAAAGTATATTCAGTCTTGTTTGTGTTTGAAATATGGGTCTATTCACAAAGCAAATGTAACCTGTCAGTTCAGTAGAAACAAAATAGAAAATTGTGCACATTTCTAAAAGAAGTTTAAATTAGGAAGGGTATGGCTTACTGGTGGATAAACCAAGAACTGCCAAGTGTTAAGGACAAACACGGGGAAACAATTTGGAGAGAAATACTTGAAACTAAGCACCTTCTAGCAGCCACTGCCTTTAAGATGACTATAAGAGAGGCTGACCAGGAAAATGCCGCCAAGCCGAATTCTCCAAGTGATTGATCACACAAATAAATAGGAGAGTCTTTTTCTTTGTAGATTGAATAACCTTTCCACTTAAGAGAGTAGTTTGTTACGCTGGTACTATAAATTCTAAAGTAAACATGAGCTAGCTCATTTCTGACTCTCACAAGAGGTGTGGCATCTTGCCACATACCTCAAAACTACAAAACAGGATAAGCTTAAAAACCTGCAACATTTTAAAATTGAACTGTTTGCAAAGTTGGCTCTACTTTACACATCTTCGGGTATAACATTCTTAAACTCAAGGAGATGCAAATACAAGTGAAGCTCTTCAGCAGATTACAGACCACAGAACGGGTTGCTGTGGTAAAAAAAGTTCTCCAGGAAACTGACAGCTACCAGAGTCAGAAGGTTTTTACAGACTTTCCCCAGAACGTTTTAAAACATGCAGTTAACTAATATTTTCTAGGGTTGGAGTTCATGTTCCCACAGGGATTGCAGCTTTTCCTCAGGAGTTAGCACATACACCACGTGTCTGGGCAAAGCAAATGTTCAAGAACATCGTCACTTACTCTTACATGCCACGCGGGGGGCATTTTGCTGCCTTTGAGGAACCAAAGCTTCTGGCACAAGACATCATGCAGTTCGTCAGAAAGGTTGAACAGCTGTGAAACTGTGGTTTAGATATGTGCATCCTACATATGTAAGATGTTCTGCCACCAACAGAATCTTTATTTTGAGAGATTAAATAAATCTAATCCAATCGCATACAGAAACCAGCACTTTATTTTGATATTGATTATAATACTAGACTTGTTAATCAAGCTCTTCATAAGGAAAAAATAGCATCTTGTCTTCTTTCATTCCTGGCACTGTATCACTGCTGCATTCATAGTTCAAGTATAACAGAATATGTAAACAGTTTAATGCAGTAACATTGCACTCATTTGGGGAAGAGAGCAGAAAGAACTGGTCCCTTGTTCCTCAGAACTTCAGCTTCTGTTCGAAAGCTTCTTACTTGAGTGCTAGCATTCTTAAATATCCACTACAAGCAGCTTTGGCAGAGGTGTGAAGGGTTTTGATCTCCTGAGCACAAACACTCCTATATTCAAGTTCTATTTCATTCAAGAGACCCGTGATCACATATTCAAGTGGGCAGCTGCACATAAGGCAGCTTTCTTCATTCTATCAGTTTTTACCCTAGAGCTAGTTTTAGCAGTTACTACATATTGTAAACAGTTGTTAAAGGATAATAATGCAGAGACAGCACTCCTAGCGTTCTCCGAGTTCAAAAATATCAACTTAATTTCCTCCTACAATCTCATTCTATTCTAACATGACCAAGTTAAAATATGCACCAAACGTAGAGGGTTACTTCAACTTTTACCCTCTTTCCAAAGGATTTTTACCACCCCATTGTGCAACTTTTGCTAGCAAGAAACCACAAGCAACTTCATTACCAGAAGGTTCAAGTTTCTTTTCTAAGGGGATAGAGCCATGTGGAGCTATTAAGCTCATTACAGATCTGTACACAGCTGACTGCAGACAAACCCCAGCAGATACTTAGTTCTGATACACTGCGCTCTTGAGGGCTTCTCTCCTGGTCCTACTCTACACTAGACACCAGGCCAGAAGAAAGGGCTCAAGTTCTGCTTCCAGGTAGTAGTACATTCTGACTCAGAACAGAAATTGGATAAAGATAGTGCTGAATTTGATCAGTCCCCTCACATCTTCTTCAGATTTAAGAAACATTTGGAGCCTAAGACTCCTAAGAGGGGAAAGAAAAAACCAAAATAGTTTCTTGCTTAAAGTGAGAATAAACTAGCATATTGGGCCAGTTGTCCTAACTTCCTCTGAAAAAGGCTAGAGCAGAAACTGCTTACTTTTAATTGTAACTGTATATCTGATTGTCAGGACTGTTAGATTAAAAGTTAGTAAAAAAATTGGGAAGACATGCTTCCCTGCCTCCACAGGGCTGCTCAACCTCTCTTCATCACTAGTACAAGACCATACTAGCTACAAGACTCTCCCAGTTGCTGTGAAATCCCACTCTTTGGGTTATTAAGTAACTAAGATGGAGTTAGGGGGAAGTCTAATTTTATCAAATAGATGGGCAAACACTTGAGTATGCAAGCCCAATGAGACTGCAGGGAAAGGCCTCCTTTTGCAGGAACAGAGTAGGTAAGAGTGATTACTGCCTTTATAGTAAAGGCCAAGTGTATTAATAATCACATACATTATCTAGACTGCCAAATAATTATTACTGGTAATAACAGTAATTATCAGAGAAATGGCCACATTAGAATTCAGGAGAGAGAAGACTGTATCCAGTATTTGCCAGTTCAGCAAGTACACGGCAGGAAAGTTTTACTCCCAATACACTAATGCATCTCTTGTAACACAACTTGGGTCCCTAAAGAATCACTGTATCTTATGTGCAACTGTGCCTTAAAGGGTATTTGCTTTCAACAAAAATCCAGGAGATGAAGACAGCTGAACACAGTCCAGCTACAGGAAGGCAGTTAGTGCCCTGGGGAAGAGATCCAGGCAGACAAGAATATGCAGTTACATTTTATAAAGTTATTATCACTTAAAGCAGCACCAAAAGTTATTCAATACTCCATTAAAGTTCTAGAGCACAGGTCATTCATAAAAGCCTTTAAGCGTCACAGGTGCTTGAAACCATACATAGTCCTCCCAGGCAGAAGTCATATGCTGCGGAGATGAGGCATGTATGCTGATGTCTCCATCACAGGACAAGTTAACAGTTAGTTTCCTTCCTCGGGTTGGCACCTTATAGTTGAGTTTGGGCCGGAACCAATCAACACCACAATCACGGTGTCCTTGGAGCATAACAATGGTGCCCGTGACAGGGAGAGCCTTAAGTTCACTGAAGACATCTGCAACAAAGAGCGAGTGGAAGAGCTTGCGAACACAAGATGCAGTTTTCAGGCTCTCCTCAGTGCTGCCCTCATAGATACCTTCCAAGTTGAGCTCATAGAGCTCCTTGGGACTCATCACATTGCCTCCAAGTAGGATAAGAACCCGAGGAACCGGTGTCAAGCTAAACATGACTTCCAAATGCTGCAACACTCCCTCCAGTTCCATCAGCACCTGCTGGCACTTCTTGCTTGCCAGGTCCATGGAGAGTGGTTTCTTGATTGCATCTCCATCCTGGAGAACAAAACAATATTAGTATGTTTCATTACTAGTCCTAATAAACCCAGCAAAAAGCAGGGCCTATCCCATCCCTAGTAGCCAAAGAGGGTTCAGAGAATTTTCTGCTCTTAAGAGGTATAGATACCCACATGCAGAATCCAGAGATACAAGAGAAAGACAAAAGGCTGCTCTATAGCTGCTTAGTTTGAATCTGAATCACACTACTGATTAATACCCACAAGAATTAGAAATGCCATCCTTTAAAGATCAGCTGTTGCTTCAGAATTACTTGAGTTTGAAGAAAAAAAAACACACAACACAAGTCCTTTTCTTAGAGTCGTTTGAGCAACAAACATACTAGTACACTTTAAGCAGGAAATAGAACGAGATAAACAGTAGCTTGTTAAGACCTTTCACTATCTAGCCTAAAGGGTAATTTTCGGGTTTTTTCCCCCCAATTAAGCTGTGGTAACATTTAAGGCTACAGCTACGAGCTCTTTACTTCAGCAGCCGCTGGCAAAACTAGGCGTTTCTCAGCTAAAGCGTTTAGCCGAAAGACAAAACTCGGCCGCCCCAGCCCCCTCACCTGCGCCGCCCGTCGGCAGAAGTAGGCGAGCTGCTCGTAGGGCAAGGGGAGCTGCTGCCGCTGGTGCAGGACGTGCTTGAGAAGCTCGCAGGCGAAGCGGCAGCAGCCCTCCCTGCTCACGGCGCCCGGGAACACCACGGACACCGAAGGACACGCCGCCACCGCCAGCCCGCTCCGCCGGGGCCTCATGCCGCCACCACTGCCGCGATCCCGGGCCGGCGGCGCCTCAGCTATGAGACGCGAGGAGACGGGAGACGCCGCTCGGGTAGGGCCAACCGCCGCCCTAGAAGCCGCCATTTTCTCTATGGCCCCGGGCAGCCGGCTGGGATTTGAATGGCCGCCGCCGCGGGGCATCATGGGAGCGTATACGCCACTTCCGGTGGCGCTGGCCTCGTATGCGGT